>JBBYHL010000012.1:9678424-9690457 GCA_038381835.1 Adansonia madagascariensis
TAATATTAATTTATTAAAATAGTATTAAAAATTGCTTATTAATTGCTGTTACGTCATGTTTCCTTTGACAACTAATTTTCTCACAATATTTTTTTCAATGATGCTAAATAAAGGAGATATTTATAGGTCGAGTTATTTGTCTAAGCTTGAAGCTTCGTTCAATATTTAAGAGAGTTTGAGTAAAAATGTTAAGCTCAAAAAATAGTTTGGGTAAAAATTAGGCTTATTTAAAAAATGAGTTAGGTATTAGCTTTTACTTTTAAAGCCCGAGCTTGGCTTAGCTCTTTTTATATTAATGTAATATATATATTAATTTTATATTTGATATATTAGATATTTTTATCATATAAAAAATATATATGTAATATTTATAGTGTGAACGTTAAAAAAGATGTTAAGTTATTTAAATTTTGAAACTTAATATCTTACTAAAGATTAAATTTTAAAAAATATATATAAAAATAAATTAAAAAAAATAATATGAGTGGGCTTAAATGGGCTTGGACTACCCATTTATAAATATAGACGGGCTTATGCAGATTTGAGGCCAATATTTTAGGTCAAGTCAGACTTAGATAAACATAAATGATGTTAGTACCATATTTAAGCCCAACCCAGCTTTATCTATGAATAAATCTATTGCCAAAAACTTAAAACTCTCAATCCTCTAATTTTCTTAATACTTTTTGTAACACTTTTCAATAGATCTATTCATGGGCTAGGTTGAATTAGGTTCTGATCAGGCCCATGGACATTATTTACAAATTATAAGCTTGTCTAGGCTCGGCCTAATTAAAATATGGGTTTTTTTTTCCAAGTCAGCTCATATTTATAAATGGATAATCCAAGCTGGTTTAGACTCGCAAATATTTTATTTTTTTAATTTTATAATATTTTTTAATTTAATTTTTAATTATTAAATATATCTTTTAGTAAATTTTTGGATAATATTCTTTTAAAAATATATAATGTGACTTTCATTATAAAAATGTTTCAAGAAGTTAACAACTAATAAAATAAAATTATAACTATTTTTATAGAATATATATAATTATATTATAAAAATATAAATTTTGTAATTAAAAAAAATTATCCGGGTGAAGCTAGGTCAAACTTAACATTCTTTGTCTGAGGAGCAACCCATTTTTTAAATAGGCTTTTATTTTTCTCCCCAAGCCTATTTTTCAGGTCAATATTTAAGTCCAAACCCTTCCAAATATCAGATGGACCTTCTGTAGACACTTAATTTTGTTCGAGCCTCTTTCAAGTAAATCGTGCTCAATCTGAGACTTCAGATGAAATGCACTCATCTATCGTCCCTAATCAATTTCTAACATTTTGGGACTTAATTAGAAGGTATAAAATAAAGTAGGAAAAATAAAAATTAGAGAAAAAAGGCGACTACTTGAAAAAAAAAAAAAAGAGGAGAATTGGAAATGCCTACAAACCAATTCAATTAATTAGAAACCCTTAGAATGTAAAAAAAAAAAAATTGTCATTTTTGTTAAATTCATGAAGATGTATCGATACCTCATCAGATTTTGGTTATTTCAAGCCTAAAGATAGCAGTTATATTGATACAAAGTATATTGTATTGATACAATGTTAGGATTTTTAGGATTTTTGGTTCCGAGAAGCAGTTGTATCATACAAAAACCAAATGCATCGATGCTACATGGCATTTTTCACCACAAACAAGTTTTTCACCCAAGCTTTCTTACATTTCACCTTTCTAATGGCTTTAGATTAGTTCATATCCATGAAAAAGGTCCTTCACCAATATTTCCACATTAAATTATGAATGTGAGGGCTACCTAGCCCACACATTAGATGCTTGAATTAGCTTGGATAGGTGAGATTAATGAACTAATTATGCTTGGGAACTAAATGTTATCTAGTTTAGTTGTTTCCTAAATATTTTGAGCTTAGTTCAATTGAATTTTAGTGGATGCTATTTTTTGTTAAAGTTAAAAGTCTGTTCTCGCATGGAACTAAGATATAGACACATTAAGTACAGGTTTCTCTTTGATGGCGTGTAGCTGAGCTTGTCCATATTGCTCTACTAAAACCATGCCCAATACAAAGGTTTCAACCCCTTTGATCAGAACTCTTAAGGTTTAGAGGAATTGCTTATAAGTGAGCTTGGATGAGTTGTCAAAAAATGAGTGGAAGTGCATGGGATGCCAAGTAATCAATCGAGGGGGTTGTTATCCCCTTGCATGTCCAAAACAAAGAAAAGTTAACCAAAAAAGGAAAAAGAAAAAATAGAGAGAAACAGATAGAAAAACAAAAAAAAAAAAGAAAAGGTTTTTCTTATGATAACCCTATTTACTTTTAATTGGAATAATAACATTAATTGGAATAATAATATTAATTTTTAATAATTTCAAATACAAGAATTACAATCAAATATCAAAAAATTAAAACCAAATTTTATCAAAATTTAGGAAAATAGTGATTAATAGGTATTATTATATGGGTGTTGCAGAGGGGACATATTTCATTCTGCATGTAATCAACTCTTGAACCCTTTTCATACGAATCTCTGATTAATACATAGACTTCAGAGTTTGTTTTATGAAGGTTTCATAACCTTCAAAAGAAAATTTCTGTAGATGACCAATCTCACTTAGCAAAATAGATTGGTGGCAATTCCAACTCTTTTGGTCATTTCATAACGACCATTTAGGGTTAAGTCAGATGAGTTATCCGATCGACAATTAAGTCTTATTCCAACATGCGAAAAAAAATAAGAAATTCATTTGTCTTATGTTTGACATATTGGGTTCACGTTAGACACATTACAATATTTTCTGATTTAGATAGATAACTAATTCCATGAACATGTTTGATTTTTAAATATATAAATCTGCACATGCTCACCCTTAATTCTTTAAGGAATATATCAAGAATGAAAACTTTTTAGCGCTTCAAAGAGTTGAGTTGCAGTAAGATTTGCATAAAAACTCAACCAAGCGATTTGGACTAGACCTCCTCAAGGGTCAGGCGATAGGTCTGGCCCAATCGAGCTCATGCCTGGGTTTTAATATTTTTATTCTAAGTTCAACCTGAAATAGTAATTTTAAATAAAAATAATATATTTTTATTTAAATTTAATTATAAAATATATAAATATCAATAAAAAATTTTTTAATGTGATAAATAGTAATTTGAGCCTAAACAAGTGGCTCTAGACTAGACGTGTCAAATATAGTTCTAGATTTGGGATTTAAAAAAAAAAAAGGCTATGGCCCAGCTCATAAGCTGGTTTAGTCTAAACACATCTCTACTCTCCAATATTATTGAGCTAAATGGTACATAATTTCTCATGATATATTTGTAATTCTCATCTAATCTAATATATATACAATATAACAAAGTAGAAAGATATAAGACAAGATATTACTGACGTAAACCTATCCTAGTACAATCTCTTTGTGTGACACATAAGATGAAAATTTTAAATTCATTAATAAATCATTTTATATTTACATATATATGAATTGACAAAAGTTCATCCATAAATTTTCAAATTTTCATTTTCAATTATGGGTAACTTATCATTTTTAAATTTAAAATTAAAAATTTTAAAAATATATAATTATTTAAGATTTTAATTTAAAATTTAAAATTTAAAATTTTCTAAAATGTTTTTATCAAAATTTGGATAGGTTTAATCTTAATTATATCTTATATACTTTCAGTTAATATTCAAATAACTATCATATTTTAAATTTAAAACAAAAAAACTATTAAATTGAAAATTCTATAAAAAATATGAGTGTTTATCTTAAATTTGAAAAATTATCAAATTTTATATATTTAACTAATTTTATCTATTATTTAATAACACAATTATCAAAAGATTTACCTTAAATTTATCTAAAATTTAAATAGAATATATGATTTTTTTTAAATTTAGTTACTTAACTATGTTTTAGTGTTTAAAATATCATCCAAATGGGATTAGTTTGAATTTAAAAATAATTTTATCTCAAATTTAAATGAAAAAAGTTTAAACTTTAAAAGTTTATCTTGTTTTATTCAGATAAAGCATAGTATTTTAAATATTATTTTGAAAAATGAAAATGTAAGCTAAGTAATTATTTCTAAAGTGTGATTACTTTTTAGCGTTATCCTCTTTTTCTTCTTCTACAATTTGTTTTTCACTTAGTTTTCAAATATCAACATTCAATAATCTCAAATATCATCCGACCTCTTCCTTTGTATCTAATTTTTAAACTCTAAAATCCCAATCTAAGGTTTTCAATTTCGAGATTGTTAATTAAATTATTCTCAATTTTATAGCTTTTTTAATCTTAATTTTCACAATTTCAATAGAATCAAGATGTACCAAAGGCTATGATGTAATTTAACATTGTATCACGTTTGGCAAGAAACAAACTTGATCATTTTTAAAGATTACGAGTTATTTATTACACATCTACTCTAATTGGGAACACATTGAGTATTGAGTATTGAGTATTGTGTTGATTCGGGTGAATTTGTTATTGAATTTATCAAATTGGTACAAAGTTACAACCTTGTGTTCAGGGTAGGGGTTGGCTAGGTATATACATTCCAAACTCACAGAGGTAATTGATTTCTTCAATATTTTTATTTTATTTTTGCGCTTTGCCAATTTATAGGTAAGTGAAAATGAGATAATTTTGTTAAATAATCAACTTTTATAATTTTTTAAATATTGCAGGGTGCTACATTGATATTTTACATAATCACCTTTCATTTCAAAGAGATATTGCTTTTGTAATTTTATTATTTATTCATCATGGTTGTTATGCAACTTTATTTTGAAGAATATATTAATTTTATAATTTTATAATTTTTTAGTCATGTAATTTCATCTTTTGAGAAATTTTTCACCCAAAATTTTTTTCTTCACACATTTTATTATTATTATTTCACATTTAAATAGATAAAAAATTTAGTTTAAGTCAAGGTATATTGATATTTTCTTATTAAATTGCACATTTTAAAAATCCTTCAAACCTATATGTTGATTCATTGTTTTTACCGTCATGACTAAATACTTGCCAATCTCTATATAAAGAAGGCAGGCTAATAAATATTATTTGAATATATTAATTCACAGTTTATTTCAAACACAAAAATTAACTTTATTTGATAAATTATTTGTATTTGATATAAATTCGAAACCGTATAAATTTTATTATAGATAAAACTAATGAAAAGGAAACTTATTTTACTTAATAGAAAATTTTATTTATTTTATCATTTTCCTATTTTTATATAATATTGTTTGATACATATTTAGAATTTGTCCAAATTTTTTTCAAAATTTTGAACTAAATAAAAATGAAATTCATTTTACTTAATAGAAACTTTTATTATTTGATCATTTTCCTATTTTTATATAATATTGTTTAATATATATTTGAAATTTGTCAATTTTTTCATAAATTTTAACTAAATAAAAATTCATCCATAGGTCATAAACTATTTTTAAAGCAATTACGGAGAAAAAAGAAAAAGAATGAGGACAATATGGTAATTGAAGGTAAATTTCTTGTCCGTACAAGTAACAACTCCCCTGTCTGCTTAAGCAACAGCAAAAGGAGCTGTTCATTACATGTGAGACTCTGCACGTAGAGGGAGACTCTCCACCCGAAAGTCCAAATACCCAAGAAAATCAATACCCTTACTCTCGAATCTCAATTCTGATTTGCGAATTTTTGCAGAAAAAAAAAAGAAAAAGAAAAAGATTATGGCTTTTCAAGGGAAGAAACTCATCAACAACCCCAACGGTTTGATTCATTCCTTCTCTTTATTTCTATTTTTTTCCCAAGAACAAAACCACGAAAATTAATTAGTTTTCTTTTCTTTTTCTCACTTGTATTCCTTACTCTATTTTAAGAATGGAATTGGCTCATTTCCAAATTTCTCGTTTATTTGTGTTCGCATTGGGAAAACGTGGATTGTTAATTGTTTCTGTGCTTTGCCCTTTAATTAGCGGTTAGAAATGGCTAATTATATTGTATCTGAATAGTAGTTCTTGTTTGTTTCCGTGCCTCCTCCATTTTTTTCTGAGCAAATGAAAGCTGGAAATGAAGGATATTACTAGAACTGCTCATGAGCCGGGTCGGATTTGAGTTGAGTTTGAGTATGGTATTAATATTAAATATGTTTGCTCAAGTCTAGCTTGGTTCAAAATATGGGCATCGAATTTTATCCAAATTCGCTCATATTTGTAAATAAAAAGTCCAAGCCTATTTAGACATGTCCATATTATATTTTTTTAAAAACTAATTTTTTAAAATTTAATCTTTATTAATTTAATAATTTTTTATTAAGTTTATAAATATAAATAATTTAACTTAGTTTTTAAAGTTTACACTATAATATTATATATATGTATTATTTATATGACAAAAAATTACATAATACATAAAATATAAAATAAATATATAGAATTAAAAAGGCCCTAATTTTTTTGTTTAAGTTCATTTTTCGAGCATAATATTTTTATCCAAACTCTCTCAAATATCGGGCGGACCTTCGGGCTTGGGCGGGTAGTTCGGCTCTTAAGCAGGTCTAGATATTACCAACATAGGGAATTCAAAAGAAGGGCTTTGGGCAAAATGATTTCTATTTATTTTTCTAAATTTTTTGCATTAACTACACTGTGTTTAGCGCTAATTCAAGCTTTATATTCTCTCGTTTCTCAATTGCATTACTTTAGTATGATCTTTCTACCAATTTAGAAGATATGAACTGTGGAAACTAATTGGTTGACTTATTAATAAATGGAATTGACCATTTTTAATTTTCTGTTTTGTTAACCATTTTGACGTTCTTTTGTTATGGTGGTGGCAGACGTGGTTATCGAATTTATTGAGGGTCTTGTCGAAACCTATCCCGGACTACAGTACTTAGATGGTTTCCCCGAGGTGATTTGGTTTTCCTTTTGCTCATGTTCATTGGTGCAATTAGGCATTGTGTACAAAATGTTGTAACTTCTTCGTTTGCAGGTGAAGGTTGTAATACGTGCTGATGTTTCAGGTGCAACATATGACAAGGTTGCAGTGATATCAGGTTCAGACACTGCAAAGAGGCTAACGCTTCATATCTGTTTTGTTGAGCTGGAAAACAAAATTGAAATGCTATGCTTTGTTACGTTTTGTATCTTCTTTAACTGTGATGATTTTCGAACAACTTTTAAAGCTGCATCATTTTGCGTTCCTAATGATTTTTACAATCAATTAGTTTAACATGCTCTTTGTTAGGCAACTTTGGGGGCCAAACTTGTCGTTTTCCTTAACATGTATGTCAAAAAAAAAAAAATTCTTTCACATCTTAACAGATTATATTAGTAACTATTCTGATTGTCATTAGTTGGTATGCATGGTTGGGCATACACTTTGGATCATTCATGATTCTGTTCTCCTTATAGTTCTCCAATGTTTTCCATTGAAAATTTAGTTTCTTCCATGTAGCCACTTATGTTTTAACTCTATGGGATTATTATGTCCATGGATATTCCTGTTTGCTAATGTTACATGTTGTCTACTCTTGTTACACTTTGTGTCTGAAAAGAATATAAGTAAAAAAAGGGAAGAAAAAATCTGTTAAATTTTCTGTCCTCAGGAAAATGGTGGTCACGCCATGTGATACTTGTCTCTTTTAGAAACCCTTTTTGACAAATAAAATTGTGAAAGAAGTACACTGGCATTTTTTGACATAATTTTGATGCAGGAGGAGGAAGTGGGCATGAACCTGCACATGCTGGATTTGTGGGAGAAGGGATGCTGACAGCTGCAATTTGCGGAGACGTTTTTGCTTCTCCTCCAGTTGATTCAATTTTAGCTGTACGCTTCCTATTTCCTATTTTGGTTTAAAAGGAGATGTATCATCTTGCTAATTATGTTGACATCTTCCCTTATGTGACAAATTATTTCATTAGGGCATTCGAGCTGTGACTGGTCCCATGGGATGTCTTTTGATAGTTACGGTATTGTTCTTTCCAGATAAATCAGGTTATTGGTTTGTATTGTATCGATTGCTGTATCGGGGCATGTAGTGCTATCAACATGTGTGCTCTAATTTTTTGTTTTATTTTAGAAGATACCTCTTTTTAGTTCTCCCTACCCCTACCCACTCACCCTAAACTGAAAGGAGTTTGAAAGAGGTAAGTCAAATGAAGAACCATTGTTAGATTTTTTTAATGTAAAGGTTATAAGCATTTTCAGGTTTGAAGCAAGGAGCATTTATGAGTAATTTATTTCTTGTTCTAATTCGTGGTATAACCTGGATGTGGACAGAATTATACTGGCGACCGTTTGAATTTTGGTTTAGCTGCCGAGCAAGCAAGGTCTGAAGGCTATAAAATAGAAGTATGTCTACATGCTAAACATGATCTTTGTAAAGAAGCATGTTATTTCTTTGAATGTCCGAAGCATCATAAGGGAGAATAAAAGCAATATATTGATACAATTCATTCCTTTGCAGACTGTAATTGTTGGAGATGATTGTGCATTACCTCCACCTCGAGGCATTGCTGGACGAAGAGGTTTGGCAGGAACTATCCTTGTTAATAAGGTTCTCTCTCTCTCTCTCTTTTTATATATATATATATATATATATATGCTGTTTGACAAAAGGTAAACTCTATATTTATAATTGTTAATGAGATTTTCGATTGACTGTGTACACTTGAATTTTGCGTTCTTCTTCCTCTTTGTGGAATGCAGGTTGCTGGAGCTGCAGCTGCAGCTGGCCTTTCTCTTGCTGATGTTGCTTCAGAGGCAAAACGTGCATCTGAGGTGGTTGGAACTATGGGTGTTGCATTATCTGTTTGCACATTGCCTGGTCAGGTTACGTCTGATCGCTTGGGCCCAGGGAAAATGGAACTTGGTCTGGGCATTGTGAGTTATTTTATAGTTGTTTCTGCAGGATCTAGTGAAAATGTTTTTTTTTTCTTTTGTTGTGTTGAGTTGATCATTTTTAGACTTAAGTTCTATAGGCTTAGCCTTTTCATTATGTTTTCTCCAGAGCCATTCTTCTCTTTGTTTTCTGATTGATTTCTACTTCAATACTTTTCATGTTGAGCTAACAAGTATTATTTCCTCAGCATGGGGAACCAGGCGCTGCTGTAGCAGACCTCCAGCCTGTGGATGTGGTGGTTTCTCATGTTCTTAAACAAATATTATCACCGGTATGGCCAATGGTGGAGCACCAGCTTGTCTTTTTTAGCATCCTGCCCTCTTCTGTTACCTCTTAGGAAAAAAAATTGTGCTACAGACATCACATACCACTAACCGTTATGATGTGTGATTTGTTTGCTATTTCTTTTGTGAAGAAAATGGCCTTGAATTGTTTCCTCAAGTAGTTCAGTATGATTCTATTATATCTTGTTTGGTTGTCTTTTTTAATTTTTTTTTCCCTTTCTGCTTTGAAGGTACCAAAATAATGCGTCTAATTCAGTGGAAGCTATTTAGGTTGTATTTTGGATTCAGTTTATATTTTAATACTTTTATTTGGTCCACTTGAGCCTTCTGCCTGCCAGTTTGGCTCAATTAAGTCAATTGTTACTTGCTGAAGGCTTGCTGTTCAATTATGCTGATGTGGTAAGATAAATGTGGCTTAGATTACCATAGGAAACTATTAAAGAACCGTTCAAGACAATTTATTCCTAATTGAATAAAATAAAGTGCTGCCTATATCCTATTCTGAAAAACGAAGGAAAGAAAAATTCTGATTTCTCTCTCTAGCCTGTTTCTCTTGTTCTATTCACTTTAGGAGTGATGGCATTCTTAAGTGATGATATTCGATTTCTAAAACTATTCAATTTGGGATTACTTTAGGTTCGAACAATTTGGGATTACTTTAGGTTCAAATGTTGAAATCATGCCGTGTGCTGGCTTAAGTAGGGCCGTTGGGCCTGTATCTCAATAATTTGAAAAACACCATACATATCTCCTCAAGACTAAAAGCTGTTACTATTATAATTTATTCAAGGTTAGTTTCAGTGGCACATCATCGCTTTGCCTTTTCTATTGTGGTTGACCTAAAAGGGGCCTCTGGAGCATTAATAAAATAGCGTAGCAGAAAATATATTGCCATTAAATGTTTGATCTGCCATGACCATAGTCACTTGTCATGGGCTACTCTTCTCTTTGCCCTTTATATTAATCCCACCCCAGCTACTTCTTTTTCCCTCTTCTGGAATGTATTATTTTATTTTGCAATTAATTATTTAGACACATTAATTTTTAATTATATAATCTTTTCAGGAAACTAACTATGTTCCAATTACACGAGGCAATAGAGTGGTGCTCATGATTAATGGGTAAGTATGTATATTAATTTTCTGTTACGTTTTTTTTCCCCTATTTCCTCTTTGGCGTTGTAGGGGATTTTTTGTGGTTAGTATGGTTTTGGGGATTCGAATCTGAATCAAGTCTGGCTCTGGCATTTCATATTTCTACCTTCAGCTAGGAAATACACTAGCATTTCATAGCACAAAACTATATTCATCATGCTCTATGCTGTTTAGACTTGCATTATCATTAGTCCACCCCTAAAATTTAAAATCAAGGAAGAACCATTTGTTCTAGGTCATTACAGCTAAAATTCTTTAATATTAGTTCTATACCTCAAAAAAAAAAAACACTGCTATTTTGTTTTATTTTTGACGAGTAAATTCATTTTGGCTTGGAGTCCTGGATTTCCTGAGCCCGTAGAACTAGCTCTCTTACTCCAATAAGGACTTTAAGAAATATTGGAGACCGTAAATAAAAAAACAAATGAGCTTAACTTAAAATAAATGCCAATAGGATAAGGAAGACTCAAACTAAAATCCTAAATGCAAAATACTGTATCTAACTGAAGTTCCTTATGCTTAAAATAAACAAAAATAGGGGGTTGCTTTTTCACTGGAAGCCCGGAACACCCCCCCAGCAAAAAAAGGAAAAAAAAGCTGATTTATATAGAATAGCTTGACTAGCCAAGAAATCCCAAATCTATGGAAAATTAAAAGTAAGCCCTAAAATCCAAGAGAGTAAAAGAAGAAAATCTAAATTAGTTTAATCCCTCAGAGTAGTTACTTTCCATTTTGAAATTGGTTTCTGTTCTGAACGTTATTTCTATCTCATAATGTTAAATGAAATCTTATATGGTTTACCTATTGGAGTTCACAAGTGTGTTTTTTTATTTTTATTTTTCTTTAAGTAGCCAAAATCAGCTTGAATAACCGAGAAATCCTGAATCTATGGAAAATTAAAAGTAAGCCCTAGAATACTAGAAAGTAACAGAAGAATATCTAAATTAGATTAATCCCTGAAAACTTTCCAGTTTGAAATGGGTTTCTGTTCTGAACATTATTTCTGTCTCATAATGTTAAGTGAAATCTTGTATCTTTTTACATTTTATTTTTTAACTTTAAGTGGCCAAAACCGGTCTTCTGTGAATATAATATATACAGAATGGTTTATGATGTTCTCTCTCTCTCTCTCTCTCTTTCTTTAAACTTACTGGTTATGTATTATATGCTCCAAATGATTCCTGTGAATGTGCCAACACATTTTTTTAATATGCTGGATGATGGTGACACTATTTAACTCTATTAACAGAGATAGTATTCTTGTGAAGTTTCACGTTGGTTGTTAAGGATATATCGAAACATCCAAACCGACCTTGCTTCTTTCTTTCGATGAAACTTGTGCTTTTTGGCTGTTTAAATAACTTGCATAACAGTGATTGAGACCCTTTTCTAATAAAAAATTCCAGTGCAACTGATGCAGGGTGGAGATGATAGAAATAGCTAGAACACAAAAAAATTGAAATGGTCGAGAAAGATAACGCTGTAGAGATATTTAGGTTCTAGAAAGAAACCTTTTTTAGATAGAATAATAAAATAATAATAATCGAATACTTTGTAGCAACTCCCTAAATGCATATATATAGGCTAGAACTCCTAACTCCTACTAGATTTAGTATTCCTAGTAGAATACTAATTAAGCTTAATCATAAAACTTATCCAAACTTAAACTCTAA
>JBBYHL010000012.1:9690557-9702728 GCA_038381835.1 Adansonia madagascariensis
TGGGCTCAAAATTTTCCTTCAGATCTTAAAAAAAAATATTAGTAACTATTCTGATTGTCCAGGACCCATTATGTATGCGTTGCTGCATCATTGGGTTTAAACTTTAGGAGCATGCATGATTCTATCCCTACTGGTCTCTGCTCCTTTTCATTGAAATTTATTTTCTTCCATGTAGCTACTTGTGTTTTAACTGCATGGGTTTTATTTATGTTCATGGATATTCCTGTTGAGCATATTACATCTTGTTTACATTTCTTATACTTTGTGTTTAAAGAAAATAATTAAAAAAAAAAAAAAGAAAAAGGAAAAAAAAGTCTATTAGGTTTTCTGCCTCAGGAAATGGTGGTCATGCCATGTGATATTGGCTCTCTTAGGAAGCCTAGTTGACAAATAAAATTGAGAAAACAGCACCTAGCTATTTTTATTTGATATAATTTGTGACACAGGGGGTGGAAGTGGGCATGAACCTGCACATGCTGGATTTGTGGGAGAAGGGATGCTGACAGCTTCCATTTGTGGAGATGTCTTTGCTTCTCCTTCAGTTGATTCAATTTTAGCTGTATACTTTCTATTTCCTGCACACATATATATATATATATATATATATTTGGGTTCAGAAGGAAATGTGTCATCCTGCAAATTATCATTGACATTGCCTCATTTATTTCGTCAGGGTATTCGAGCTGTTACTGGTCCTATGGGATGCCTTCTGATAGTTATGGTATTTTTCTTTCATAGTTGATCGGGTCATAGGTTTATATTGTTGTATTGCGGGATTTAGTGCTATCATTATGTGTGCTTTAATTTTTATTTTTGCTTTAGAAGGTCTCCTTTTAATTATCCTCATCCCCACCAACCCTGCCTCAATTAAATAAAAAGGCGCATGGGGGATTGGGGTGGTGGTGGTTGAAAAAGGTAAGTAAAATCAAAAACATTGTTAGACTCATTAACGTAAAGGTTAGAAGCATGTTTAGGTTTAAAGAAAAGGGCGGATTACGAGTAATATTTCTTTGTTCTAATTCATAATATGACCTGGATGTGGACAGAATTATACTGGTGATCGTTTGAATTTTGGGTTGGCTGCTGAGCAAGCAAGGTCTGAAGGTTATAAAATAGAAGTATGTTTTCGTGCTAGACATCATTTTTAAAGGAAAACTTTTATTTCTTTGAATGTCCAAAGCACTGTCTGGGAGAATATAATCAAAATATTGATACGCTTCCTTCCCTTTGTAGACTGTAATTGTTGGAGATGATTGTGCACTACCTCCACCTCGAGGCATTGCTGGACGAAGAGGTTTGGCAGGAACTATTCTTGTTAATAAGGTTCTCTCTCTCTCTCTCTCCCTCTCTCTCCCTCTCTCTCTATGCTGTTTGACAGAAGGTAAACTGTACGCTTGTAAATTGTTAATGACATTTTCTGTTGACCGTGTTTACTTTATTTTTATTTTTTGTAAAGTTGTTCTCTGTAAAAATCTAATTTTAGCAAAGTGGCTTTTTTGTTAAAAAAAATTGCACTAAACTTTTGCAATTGTTCCTCTTCCCCTTTGTGAATGCAGGTTGCTGGAGCTGCAGGTGCAGCTGGCCTTTCTCTTGCTGATGTTGCTTCTGAGGCAAAACGTGCATCTGAGATGGTCGGAACTATGGGTGTTGCATTATCGGTTTGCACGTTACCTGGTCAGGTTACTTCTGATCGCCTGGGCCCAGGAAAGATGGAACTTGGTCTGGGAATTGTGAGTTACTGTATGCTTGTATTTCAGCAGAACCAAGTTAAATCAGTTCTCTTTTATTTTTATTGTTTCCAGTTGATCACTTTTAGACTTTAGTTCTATACACTTAGCCTTTGACTGTTGTCTGGCACTTTGCTTCTCCTTGTCTTCTGATTTGATTTCTACTTAAATACTTGTGTTGAGCTAACAAGTGTTGTTCTTTCAGCATGGGGAACCTGGTGCTGCTGTGGCAGACCTCCAGCCTGTGGATGTGGTGGTTTCTTATGTTCTTAAGCAAATATTATCATCGGTATGTTCCAATAGCGGAGCACTAGCCTATCTTTTTAACCATCTGCCATCTTTCATTATTTCTAAGGAAAGCATAATTTGTGCTACTTGCATCTCATTCCACTAATGGTTAGGTATCTGATAATATGTCAAGTATTTCTTTCATGAAGAAGATAGCCATTTTTCTCAAGTATTTAAGTGTGATACTTTTACATCTTGTTTGGTTGTCTTTTTTTTTTTTTTGGCTTCTGCTTTGGAGGTATAGACATAATGTGCCTAATTTCACTAGAAGCTATTTAAGTTGCACTTTGGATTGAATTGATATTTTTCAGTTTTTTTTGGTCTAATTGATGCTTTCCCTTCCAATTTGGCTCAATTAAGTCTAATTATTAGTGGTGCTGAAGGCTTGTCATTCAGTAATGCTGGTGTGGTAAGATAAATATGGCTTAGATCACCAAAGGGACTATTTAATGATCCATCAAGACAATTTATTTTTAATTGAATGCAAATATGACATAAACTACTACGTATCCTAATTAAAAAACAATTAACACCTTATTAGAAATTAAAAAGAAAACTTCAGGTTTCTCTCTCTAGCCTGTTTCTCCAATTCTCTTCACTATAGCACTGATATTTAGACTTCAAAAGCTATTCAATTTGGGGACTACGTTAGGTTCAAATGTTGAAATGTGCTGGCTTATGTGGACCATTGGGCCATATCTCATGTATTTGGGGAAAAAAACATATTTTTCTTCTCAAAATTCAAAGCTGTTTCTATTATTACTTATTCAAGGTTGGTTTCAGTGGCACATCATCTCTTTGCCTTTTCTATTGTGCTTGCCTCAGGAGGGACTCCCTGACATTGATAAAAAAGGCATAGCAGTTCAAAGATATTGCCATTAAATGTTTGATCTTCCATGAACACAATCACCTGCCATGGATCCCTCTCTCTGCTTTGCTAATTGTGTCAACCCACCACTGCTACTTCTTTTCATTTCTTCTGCAATGTATTATTTCATCTCGTAACTTTATTATTTAGATACATTAATTTTTAATTATGTTTTCTTTTCAGGAAACTAACTATGTTCCAATTACACGAGGCAATAGAGTGGTGCTCATGATTAATGGGTATGTATGTATATTAATTTTCTTTTCTGCTGTTCATTTTTTTTGTTCTACTTCCCTTTCGGGAGCCAGAGGGTGTTTCCTGATCAATTTGGTTTTGGGGCTTGAAATCTGAATCCTGTCTGGTGTTGATATTTCACATTTCTACGTTTGGAAATGAAATAGACTAGCGTTTCATTGCAAATAACTATTTTGCTAATGTCCTATACTCTTTAGGGTTGCTATTTTCTTAGGTACTTGGTGTCTATGAGTATCTGACATGAGTATGTATCTAAGGGTTAGACTAATCAGATGTGGAGAGATTTGGACTCGCGGAGTCGGCTAAAAAATGTCCAAAATAAGATACGGTTGCGTGGATACTTTACCCAAAAATATTAGGAAAAATATATATTAATTTGATTTTAGTGTAAATAATTTCTTTTTATTTTCCCCTACTAAAAAACCAAAAATAAAAGCTTTCTTTAAGCATCTTGATGTTCAAATTCAGTTTTATTATTATTCATTTTAAATAATATTTTTCAATTGAAAATATTTAATTATTTTTTCCCCATTAGTAACCTTAAATTTCACATAAAATCATAAGGCCAAGATTTAAAGAGGTCCAACTTTTTTGGGGCTCGACAAAGATTAATAATTTTTAAGAGAATGGGTTGAAGGCCAAAACTTTTGAAGCTAAAGTTAAAAAAAAAAATAAAATAAAAAAAGAAAACACTAATGTCTCATTATAACCCATTCAATATCTTCATCTTTTTCTCTCCGACTACTTCTCCTTTCAGTCTCAGTTGTAGGCACATACAGACTATTCTTGAGTTTTTTTTTTCTTTTATTCCGTTCTTCTCCTCTTCCTCAGAAGAACAACTGTGATAAACCCTATTGTGGAAGTGAAGAAGCTGACTCTCATCGTCTCCCTTGATGCAACCTCTCTTTTAGCACTGGTTTTTGAGGAAGCTGAGTCCAAAAGGTGCCAAGTCCAGCACATATATTTTGTTGGTATCCGTGTTGCATTGTACTGACACGGGTATAGCACCCTAAAGTGCCAAGTCCATTTATTAAAGGTTGGGGTTGATCCAAGACGATGAGACTGAGGTTAGGGGAAAAAGATCGGGACTAACTATGGCCTTAAGCTAGAAATAATGATACATTATCGACCACAATCTGTTCACAATATATGTTGTAAATTAGTTGGGTATTGAGCGAAGTTAGATTTTTGAAGTTTTTTTTTTTTTTTTTTTTTTTTTGTTGCAAATATGTTGGGCTTTAGCCTGGTTGGTGTTGCTGGTGCAATTTTCTGATCTTATATTTAGGGTCTATTTGTTTCATGAAAAATGATTTCAGGAAAATGTTTTTCACATTTTTTGTGTTCATTAAATTGAAAAGAGCTTGGTCAATGGAAAATGAACTTCGTGGCAAACAGTAAATTAACCAATTTTTTGGAAAATTTCTGAAAGTTAAAGCAAAGTGAAAAGGATTGATCCCGTATATATAGAGTTTTGGCTTTAATGACCTAAAACCATTGATTTTTTGCTTTATTTTAAATTCGGTGTTGGGCTGCTATCAGAACCTGCAGACTAAAATAAAACTCTAGTTGAACCAATTTTACCTCATAATAACCCCTATCTATCTGGCATATAAAGGCATATAGACCCAAATATAAATAACCTCAAAAAGACATCAGTTTGTCCACCACTCTCTGTTGCTTCAGTTCCTACTAGTAGCTCTTTCTCTCTCTTCTTCTCACACTCAATTTTTTTTCTTTATGTTCCCAACTTCCCTAGGTATCTTGCAGAGATTCATCAATTTCCTCTGGTCATTAAAGTCATAGATTGTACTAGCTGATAATGGTGGATGGTCAATGTTGTGTGGACTGTGTAGTTTACATTTGTAATCCTTAGGGATTGTTTGATCCTATGCCCTTACCATTTAACTTTCTGCCATGTTTCATCATGTCTGGCATGTATTTGGCAAGGCTATAGGCTTGTCTGTGTTGGACATGGACATGGACAAAGAAGTGTGACTTGCCATGTCTAGTTTTCATAGGTTGGAAGATATTAGGAAAGGCAACGCATGAATACTAACTAGCTTTGGTTGCCCACTATGGAAGTATGTACTTTAGTATGGTCATTGTTGTCAGATTTCCACCATGGAAGTGCGCATATCATAAACAAGCAATATAATGATGAATATAGTACCGTTCCCTTGAGGAATTGAACTTATGCAAATAACTAATTAAAAGATTGTAAAGTAAAATTAAAATTAAACTAAGATTAACTAAATTAACAAAGCAAAGAAATTAAATAGGATATACTTAATCAATAATAAAAGCCTAGGATTGCAATTTCCCTCAACATTTCATTTACAAGAGTATGTATTATTCTCTTAACTTGATAGAGTTCTAATTTATTTATAAATATCTTCTGATGGTCTTATAAAAACATTTCTCTTAACCAGTTTACTATATTTATATGCAAATTGAATTAAAAGAAACTCATTAAGCTTAGACTCTAATTTGTTTATATATGGTATGCTTGTATATTCCTATCTAACATGCAAATTGATTCATCTAATAAATTAATATGAAACATATATCATTCTATCCAGGTTTAAACACAAAATTCCTTTTTCCAAGTTCATTAAGGTTACCAAATCAATTTAATTGGTGGTCAGTCAACTAGAAGCATTAGGAACAAGATTAAACAAACAACCCAAATATCATTAAATCAAGAAAGGAGAATAAAATAATCCAAACTATATATTGAGTTCCATTGTAAATCCTAGAAAAATAAATTTAGTTCATATTGATTAAGTAAAAGACAAAACAATGGAGTTTCATCATCATAAACATTACAATAATGATAAAAATTTAAGGGAAAGAGAAAACTAAGAGTTGTGAAGTCTTGGGTGTTCAATTTCTTCAATCCTTCTCCAATTGCAAAGTCTTGATGACTTCTCTTTTCTTCAGAAAACTAGAAAAAGAAAACTATAGATTATCTGGGATATATCTAAGTCTAATCTTAAGAGTCCTATATATAAGCAAGACCCTGAGAGGAAAAAAAAAAAAACTTGGGTTGCAAGTAGCTTGAAGAGTTTATTTTTGGAAACTATCAAACTTAATCACTTTGCTTGATTGAGTCCATTTTACTTCTTGATTAAGTTGTTGTACTTTTGGAAACTCCTTTGGGTTTTGACCTACAAAAATTATGAAAAGCATTTAAATAACTAAGTAATTTATATATAAAGAAAGTAAATAATACTAAATTAAAAACTATTAAAAATGAATAAAATCTAAATAAAATAACACTAAATTAAAAACTTCTAAATATAAATAAAATTTAAATAAAAATCTCTAAGACTTAGCTAATTTAATGCACATAATGAAACTAAATAACTCCATTTTATGGAGTTATCAGTCATTGGTTGACTACGCTTAAAATGTTATTTTTGGAAGCTCCATTTGCTTGATGCTTTTACCATTTGCTTTCTGCTTTTTGTAGAATTGCTTTAAAGCAAAAGTAAAAGGAAAAAAGCAATATAATTAAAATGGAGAAATAAGTAAAATTTGACACGAATTTTAATATAACTAGTTTATACAACAGTTGAATCATTCAATTTTTCTTTTTAATCTAAAGAGTTACATATTAGTCCTTTACAGTTTTTGCTTTTGTATTCGGACACTATCTCCAAAAAAAAAAGGAATACGTTGCTATTTTATTTTATTTTTTGAGAAGTGTACATTCATTTTGACGTAGACCCCTGGTATTCCTAATCCCATTAGGACTAGCTCTCTTACTCCAATCAGGACTTTAAGAAATACTGAAGACTGTAAATAAAAAACTAATGAGCTTAACTTAAAATAAAACCCAATAGGATAATGAAAATCCAAACTAAGACCCTAGGCCCCTCATACTTGAAAATTAAACAAAATACTAGCGCCCCTCTCTCTAAATTGGCCTAATTAATATAAAATAGCTTGAATAGCCAAAAATGCATAAATCTATTAAATTTACCCCTTAAAATACAAAAAAGTAACAAAAGAAAATCTAAACTAGATTAATCACTCATATACTTGCTTTCCATTTTGGCAAGACCGACCTTCTATGAATATGATATATACAAAAGGTGGTGAGACTAGGTGTTTTGACATTATATGATGGAGTAACTCTCTCTCTCTCTCTCTCTCTCTCTCTCTCTTTAAACTTACGTTTACTCATTGTTTGGTCCAAATTATTCCTGTAAATGTGGCAACATTTCTTAAAATACTGGATAAGGGTAACTGACACGATTAAAACCTATTAGCATAGACTGTATTCTTGTGAATTTTTGTTAAAGTATATGTTGACCGATCCAAACTGATCTTGCCGCTCTTCTTTGATTAAACTTGTGCTTTTTTTGGTCGTTTAAATAATTTGAATTAACACTGATCGAGAATTTTCTTTTTCTTTTTTTTAAATAAAAATTCAACTGCAACTGCTCCCAATATTGTGGTTAATACATTTGCAGCAAATCATGTGCTTATTGTGCTTTTTGGCAGTGCCAGTTAGTTTTGAGAACTCCTAAACTTCCAAAATTTCCTCTTTGATTGCCTCAAGTTGATATGATTGCCAATTATCTGATTTCTTGAGTGTACCGTAGTTGATGTCCTATTTTTTGTTAGTATCATTTCTTAAAACCTTGCAACCTGCAGCATTGTTGCCACTGCAATGATGGAACTGATGCTTGCGTAGGGAAGGAAGTGGATAGAGAGCTGATGAGCTGGTCTGGGTCTAGTTTGGATTGATTTGAACTTGTTTATTTGGTTAGCTAAAGCTTGAAACAGAGCTTTTTTGGTTATTAGCAAACTTCTGAAGGTTTCTTAGCTTTTTTATGCCTTATGTTTGTGAATAAAGCTGTCAGAAGTTCGATATTTTATGTCTTTATTTACTAGTTTAATAGCTTTTGTTTGAAGTGTCTTTTCTTTTCCTGTTTGAAATATTTTTGTTGTGATCTTTCATTTTATGTATATTGATTGAATTAGGTTAGAATTATGATTCAAAAATGTTTATTGCATCTTCAAGGTGTTTGAGCAAACTCGTTTAAGAGGTCAAATTAGGCTTGTTTAAACAAATTGATTTCAAACTAGATAAGAACTTAAACAAAGGGCTCAATCACCAAATTTTAGGAAAATATTGAGCTTGATGAATGCTTAAATTGACTCCCTAATTGAGTTCAGTTTGGCTTATTTATACGCCCCCTTGCATTTATGTGCTGTGGTAATTTTTGTTCAAGTCTATTCAATATTTTTATTCTGTTGTTGTTATTATTTTAATGAGTTTTCACATGCAGCTTAGGTGCCACTCCTGTGATGGAACTGATGATTGCAGCTGGAAAGACTGTCCCTAAATTGCAGCTGGAATTTGGACTTGCTGTTGAAAGAGTGTATACAGGGTCATTTATGACCTCTCTTGATATGGCAGGTTTGTTGCGATTAAAAAAAAAAAAAAATCCTATTTGCTGCAAGTATTGTTCACTATTGGTTCAATGTTTCTTTCAGGATTTTCAATCTCTATAATGAAGGCAGATCAAACTCTTTTGCAACGCCTTGATGCTCCCACTAAGGCTCCACATTGGCCTGTTGGTTCCACTGGTCTGTCAATGTGTTAGCATATTGAGACTTCTTGTTTATGTTTCCTATTTTCACTTGTCTATAAGATGCTTTAGGAAGAAATGTGGTGTGGAATTTAACATCATATGTTGCATCACATATTGATTATCTAAATTGCACTATTAAGAATATAGTCTCAACCTTTCAATATAATGGTTACAACATTTGACCATTCTAGACTGAATTTAAAATGAAGTTCAAAGGTGATTTTTTGTTCATTGAGCTCAAGTTTCCTGTTTTCTTGTAGGTAATCGTCCACCTGCCAAGATTCCTGTTCCATTGCCACCATCTCGTTCAACAAAGAGTGACGAGGTAGGTTCCAGGAAGTAATTACTGTAGAAGGGTTTATATTCGGAAGGGACAGGTTATTTATTGTAGATAAGTTTTCTAATTAAAGGTTACATTTACAGTAAATTAACATCTCTTTCATACAGAATTTGATATTAGGTTTTTTGTTGCTATTACTAAATATGTTGGCTTCATTTCGAGTCCTTAGTGTTACCATTGATAGATATCGACAGCAGTGAGTCAAATGCTCAATCTTATACTTCCTAGACAGGCTATGAAAATATAATAGTAGTACTATCAATAGAAGAGTAAGCACTTGTGTACCAAAAATAAAATATGTAATTGCTGTGTTTTATGTTCTATAGATGAATACAAATTGGCCAAGGGAACAAAAAGTAATATAGATTACACTGATAGTCTAAGAAGCTCCTGTAGCTGATGTTAGGCTTTTCTGACTTGAAAAATAAAATAATTTCATAAATTGACAGCAAGTGTTTTATTGTTCAAAGAAGGAAACCATAAATAAAATAAGAACTATAAAAAAAAAGAAAGAAAATAACAAAGTGTACATTAGTTAGATGAAATTCAATTACTTTGCAGCAAAATCTTGTGGTTACGTTCTTTTTGGTACCTGATCGGTGTGTTACATTGGGTGGTGGGTAGGATAGGGGGTTGTTTATATTGTTAAATAGAATCTGTTGCCTTAAGTTTTATGGGGCTCAGGACATTATTAAGATCTTTTGGTTACGAAAATATGGTTTCTTGCTGTGTTTGATCAGTATCTTACTACATTCATGCTTGTTCCTGGTAGTCATTAAGTCGGCCACTGCAGCTTAGTGAACAGGGCCGAATTCTTGAAGTGGCTATTGAGGCTGCGGTAAATGCAGTAATCGGTATGAGGGACAGTTTGAATGACTGGGATAGCAAAGTAGGTGATGGTGACTGTGGGTCAACAGTAAGTTGTGCAGTTGAACTGTTTTAATTATCATTTTGCTTTGTGGTTCTCAATTTATTGCATGATATGCATGATTATCTTGCTTTTGCAGATGTACAGCGGTGCAACAGCAATCCTTGAAGATATGAAAAAATAGTATGCCCTTTCTCCTTCATTTTTATGTTCTCTTTTGTTGCTTAATTACGGGAAATTGTTCTAGCATAGTAGCTATGGCAATCGTAGGCCAGATTGCTAGGACATATATTCACTTATTCAAGCTGTTTGCCACCATAGTAATTGGTTTTATGGTTGCTTGATATCGATTACTTTTTCGATGAAGTGTAGGAGTTTTGATTTGTCACTATCTTTAGACTTGTAGGAATGGGTATGGTTATCTTATTTGTAATGCTTTCGAGTAGTACTTATAATAAGACTCTTCGTTCGATGTGGACTTCCATGGCTTGCACATAGATATTTTTCTTGGCCATACAACTACTTGATTTCGCTTATTATACACTTTGTATCAGTTTCATTGCAATGCCAAGAAGATTCCATAGATACTGTTGGTTGAGATGCTTTAAAAACTTGGATGTCCATGATTCTACAGAGGATATTTCTGATAGCAGATATGTTAATGTATAAAACTGTTGTAGTCAAACGGGTTGCTGGAGTTTGGAGCATTGTTATGTTATTGCTTTATTTGTTGGCTTTGTCGTAATTAGTTTTACCGCCATTATCACTTTCACAGTAGTTAGATTTGCAAGTGTAAATGCTCTTATTAATGTCTGTCAGCTTTAGATATGTAGTTTTAAAATTTTTTATATGTAAGAATGCTTTTGCACCTCAGTGATTATCATTCCAAAAAAATAATTTTCATTATATTATTGATCTTACTTGATGAATCATTTTCATCTGTTCCCAGTTATCCTCTGAATGATGCTGCAGAAACAGTAAATGAAATTGGATCATCTGTTAGAAGAGCTATGGGAGGAACAAGTGGAGTCTTGTAATCTACTTTTTCTGTGTTTGATTTATGCTTACAGATGTAACTAGAAATATAAATCTTTGACATTTATCTTTGACCAGATACAATATATTCTGTAAGGCAGCATATGCACAGTTGAAAGCTAACTCGGATTCAACTGTGACAGCAAAGCAATGTGAGATGATGCTCTTCATCTGAAACACTTTCTGATTTAAACACCTTGTCTTAGTGACTTTTGATTTCAGGGGCTGGAGCACTTGAAGCTGGCATTGCTGCAGTCAGTAAATATGGTGGGGCTAGTGCTGGTTATCGCACATTATTGGATGCCCTTATTCCTGCATTAGCAGTTCTTAAGGAGGTTTTATGGAACAACTTCGTTTTTGTTCTTATCGTTGATGTGGTCTAAGAATTCATACTAATATTTTGTTTTGCAAGCAGAGATTAACTGCTGGTGATGATTCTTCTACTGCTTTTGTTCTTTCATCTGAAGCTGCTTTAGCAGGAGCTGAATCAACTAAGGACATGCAGGCACAGGTTCTGTATCATCTTGCCTGCAGTTATATAGTATTTAGGATTTTGATAGCATTGTGCTGTTCCTTTTGGTTGGCTGTCCTTGGGTATAAAATTTTATTAAAATGCTGTGATGTTAGGTGCTATGTCTCAGAAGGCGTACTAAAGTAGAAAGCTTTTTCAGATAGCTGTTAATAGAACACTAAAAAATATATTACTAGAAACAGGATAGACATTTTTTTTTCTCATTCCTTTAGGGAGAGTTTTTTGTTTTGAGGTATATACTTTTGCTTCTGTTGACTTCTAGGCTGATTTTATGGGTCACTGCAACTAAATTGAAGGTTTAAACTCAGATCTAATCCCTGCACTCTTTCAATGTTTGAATTAGTTCCTAAACTTCAATTTAAAATCACAATCTTGATTTCTAACGTTTAAATAAATGTTAACTGTACATTTTTTAGTTTTATAAGTTATATTAAATTAAATATTATATAAATATATCTTTTATTACTATGGTTTGTAATGTAAATAATTTAACAATGGGCACGACAAAAGAACGTGTTTCTATTTTTTTTTTCTTGTTTCTAAATAATATGCAACTAGCTTTTGTTGATGTGGGTGAGGGGGGAGGGGGGGGGGGGGGGGGGGGGGGGGGGGGGGGGGGGGGGGGGGGGGGGGGGGGGGGGGGGGGGGGGGG
>JBBYHL010000012.1:9702828-9734164 GCA_038381835.1 Adansonia madagascariensis
CTTGATCAATCACTTGTAGCCACTCTTGCTTTCGCTGTTCGAAGGCTCTTGCTAGTTTATTAATTTGGTCTTGGCGAACTTGTACAGAATGCTCTATATCTTGGATTTTGGATGTCAAAGTTACATTCTTGATATGGTTTACCCTCAAATCTTAAACTCGAGCTTCTAATCATCTATTCTTCCTCTGATAAATTGATACGATGGCATAAGTTCTAATGACCTTTTCCCTATTGACCCTAACCTCTTTTTTACATCAATGCAGTTCTTTTTCGAGGATATTAATTTTTGCTTCCCACTTAACTAATGACTTCCTAAGGTGTAGAGACTTGCTTGCTTTATTGAATGCCACATAATCTTTTCTCAAACTCTTGAAATCTTGCTTGAAAAGGTTTTTTCTTTGATAGCCCGGTTTATCCTCCCATATCAAAGGTCAAGGTCCATTTCTAATCGACCATTTTCTTCCTTTAAGCGAGTAATTTCATTAGTGAAGGTTACCCTTTTCTTATCCAAACTCTCCCTTAAATAATTCCATCTCAAAGGGGAATCCTTCAACTGCAGCTTATGATATTCCAACAGTAGAGAAAGGTGAGAAGTCATTAATATGATGAGCTCAAGGTCATACTACTTCCTCTCCAATACCTGTCCATACAATGATTTTTTTTTCGATGCATGAAAGGCTAGCTGAGCTTTTAACTTGTAATCAAGCTCACCATAGTCAAAATCCCATAACTTTAGGTCTTGGATAAAAAGGGATGAATTGTCGAAATGCCAGAATCGGTACATAGGTAGTGCTTTCCCATAATCCTATGAATGACACATAACTATACTCTCTGCACCGGTATATGATTATTTGTGGTGAGAACCAAGAGGCTTTTCATGTGACCTCTTCTCCTTTGAGGTTTCAAATTTTGGGACCTATTGCACTTCGAACTTGTCTTAAGGCCATTCATTCTCGAGGACCTTGGAGATATGGCTAAAGTTAGATAAAAAGTTGTGTGCCAGCTTTTTTTTTTGGGCATAAGTGACTCACCAGCCAAATGTGGAGGAATGGCACATATCTGATGAAGCAACCTATATAGATTTTCTTACAAAAACTAAGAGACCGGATGGTTTCAACAATGATAGCCAATGTGGGATTAATGTTGTAGCATAAACAAGAGAAAAGATCTGCTACTGTGGCTCCAACATAAACTAATATTTCCAAAAATATGACTAAGCCATATATCACCAGAGCATAGATATCATAAATCTTTCAGAGGTCAGTAGTATTCACCATTGCTTCCTTCAAACTGGCCCATAAGATGCACTCACTGTGTCCTTTATCTTCATGTGACTCTCAATCCAAGTCTCCGATGCACTATGAACCTGGGCTCATCTTTTTTGGAAAGTTGGCGGGTTCAAAACCTTGCAGTACATTCTATCAACCTTGGCTTTCTCAATGTTAAGTAACACAGTGTATTCGTCAACTGTGGGGACCAAATCTTCATGATTGAAAGAAAAACATCGATATATTAGGTTCCAAAACTAAGATGCTACTTGCATTAAGCTGACATCCAAACAGGCTTTGAGCAAAAGAGCAATGTCTTCGTATCTCTTTGTGAATAATTCTTTCTCAGTATTATCCCAATTATTCCATACATGCTTCAAGTCTTGCCAATCATTCTGACGGTACCCTATCTTGACCCTTTCATGCATTGTCAAAATATACTTGGGTTTCAAGACGTCCCCATCTTCATGTTACTAGTGCTCTGACCATGCTCGATCTTTCTTAATAGGCATCAGATCTGAAGTGGATTGTTGCTCCATGACAGACACCCTTTGATGAACACTGAACCATTGGCTAGTTATCCTATAATGACAATGATTATGATGAAAATATGTCTGCGTGAAAAAAAAATAAAAGAGGAAAATGAGTTAGTAACCATATGAAATAATAGGCACAAGGATAAACGAATGAAAGAATAGCAATAAAAGAGCTTCACAAAATTTGCCCTGAGAATAGCTGGTATAATGTGTAGGGGCAGGCATGATGGTTGTGAATATGGAGACAATTAAAAGGATAGCATATGGCATGTCCACGTTAAAAATTTCCTTTTAACAGGGTAATATGATACCTTGCAAGGACTAAGATGAACCATTTAAATGGTAATGTTCTAGTACACATTAAGCCATTGCTCGAATAGCATGATGGCTTATTTTGGTTAGATATAACTATTTTAAGATGGCATTACAGGTAACGACATTCGCTTGTCTTCACCTACTTATTAAAGAGGATTTTCCATCGAATATATCAACATATCCTAAAGAAATGATTATGAACATAAAATGACAGATGCACACGACAATGTTTATCCATTATCGCCCTCATAATCATGGTATATAGAAGTAAAGGTAATAAGTGTTTCCCCAAGTGATCCTATTCTTCGAGTTTTCTAGCAGCGATTCGATGTGGTTTGACATGGTTTAGCTAATAGTGTTCACTATATGGGTTTAAGTTAACGCCTAATTCTGTATCTAAATCATTCTTCCATCCAATAAGAACAGTCGAGGCACCCTGATCCTAGGCCCCATCACGGGTTTGGCAGAACAGGTTCAATCCAGTGGATGTATTTCCCTATGCAAATATGGAGGGTTACTCACAAGAGACATAGGTAATTTACACCCCGATAGGTCTTTCCATGCCTATGCAAAGGGTTATTCACGAAGGCGGATAGGTCACCACCTTTTAATAATTAGGATACTAACCGCACCATGGTGTTTAGTGGGAATCTAGTGCAAATGCAAGTGCACAGTGCATGTTAGGGAAACAATCAAACCTTTCATTTTACTCTTATATTACCATATTTATTTAAGTCAGTATTTATTCAAAAAAATAGTCCCTAACAATCACAAAATAAAGCCAGAAAAAGCAAAAGGTTAGAAAATAAAAATAAAAGGGCATTATATCTAAATAATAATGGAAGCAAAAAAACCAAGGACCGTGCAAAACCTAGCTAGCCATAGGCCTAGCTCTCTAAGTTCTCCCCAGCGGAGTGACCAAGTGTTCGCCTTTAAAACTTTGGACGATCCAAAGGGCTTAGCATGCTTAACTTAAAAATGTACGATATTGGTAGTGGTCAAGCCTTTGAGTTATCCAATGATCAGGATTTGGATTAGGCTTAGTAATATGAAAGGAAGAGAAACCATCGGGCAAATGTCTCATGAAGTGGCCATAAACTTCGATCCTTTCAGGCTAGGCAGGATTGGATGCCTATTGAAAATAATATTTCGAGTTATGAAACTTAAAACATCAATTTCAAGGTCTACAAAGTCCAAAGATTCATTGGTTGAGTTCGAGAGTTGGTTATGAGTGAGGAGGGATTAACACCCCATGACACTCAAAATCGATACCTACTAACTATGTCTCACTTTGGTTTCGACTTAAATGATTCCATTTAGTCATTATTTATATATAATCCCCTTTAATACATGAATTTTTAAGGAAAATGTAAATCTGAGTTTTGAAAGAAAATTTGACATCACCTATACACTGTGGAAGTAGTGAGAAGCACAGGGATTCTTTTATGAAAATAATTTTTGGATTAAAATTTTAAAATTTTGAATATTTCGTGTTATGCACTAAAGAGATACCAACATGAAACACTACCTTGTAAAATTTATTAGAAAACAAATTTTAAATATGAATGCACAGTGTCACTACAAAAAAGAAACGTGTTAATAAGATGAGAAAGAATATAATTATACCATAAACCACAATCACAAACAAAAGAATGTAAAAAAGAAGGATGATTGGAATCTATCCCATAATTGTCTTCGATTATTAAAGGATAACCGAATGACAATTTAGAGACGGATTTGATTCATTGGTAATTTGAAGGGCAAAAAAAAGTTTTAATCAAAACAATACATGGCATCTAGAAGTGAGAAAAGTTTTGGATTTTTTTAGGTAAAAGCAGGGTTGGAATATCCCCTTCGAGAGGTAGGGTTAGAGTATCCCCAAAAGTAAAGTTTTGATATTTTGAGAAAATAAAAAAGAAATTTGAGTTTTTAGCAAAGAACAGGGTTAGAGTATTCCCTTGAAGAGTGGGGTTAGAGTGTCCTTGAAAATAAAATTTTGATATTTTGAGAAAATAGATAGGGAAATTTGAGTTTTAGTGGAGAACGGGGTTAGAGTATCCCCTCGAAGAGTGGGGTTAGAGTGTCCGCAAAAATAGTAATTTTAGGTATATTTAAGAGGAGTTTAGTTGGAAAAGAAATTTAAATTTTAAAGAAAAAATGAGGTTGGAGGGCGCCCTCAGAAAAACAGAGTTGGAGTACCTCTATTGGCAAAAATTTTTATATTTATAAAGGAAAGAGATATTTTGTAAGTTGAACCCGAAGGCTTAAAAGAGAAATTATTTTCGTTTTTTAGCCTTGATCCAAGCATAAAGGTTTGTGTTATGGTACGCAACTCCACGATAAATCGATTTGATACATTTTGAGACATTTAAACATCCTGACAAAGGTGGTTTGGGAAATTAAATTTATCTCAATCTCAAAATAGGGGACAGCATCATGCAGTTCCTATTCCTTAATTTTTTCAAAGCTTATTTGAAGGCTTAGGAGGTGAGGGAGATACCAATGGAAAGGTGACTCAATGGGGTTTAATGTAAAAATATTCTTAAAATTCTAGAAAAGGGTTTTCTAGGTGGAATTAATTTGCAAAATTACGTTTGTTTTAACACTAATAGCATATGCAGGGGAATTTTGCAAAACAACTAGTTATAATTTTGCAAAACATGCTTTGAAAAATTATTTTGCACTCATTCGAAATCATTACATTGCAAACGATACCTTCCTAGAAAGGGAATTTTGCAAACTTTCTGGGAAAAATATTTAAAAATTTTGGAGAAATCATTCGATGGTCCAAAATGGCCTAAACAAAACATAATACGCTGGTTTTAAGGGTTCTAAATAGCAAAGGTTCGAGAAAACCTATTTTTCTATCCGGAGTGATCCGAGGGCACATAATACACCATTGGAAAGGTATTTTGATGTCTTTAAGGGAGAAACACCAAAAAATTCAATAAAAATTGTTTATGATTGCAAATAATTTCTCAAACTTAGACCATAGTGCCACCATAGCAAAAACAAGGGACTATTTGATTTTTCAATTCTCTTAGGGGGTTGAATTTGAGTTATGGACATCTAAATGTCCACCACACAAAGACTTGACTAACATGGGCATCATGAATTCATTCCACAGTCCCGAGTGGTTTGGGATAATGAATCAACCCATTGACTGTGCCATCATGAAGGTGCTAAAACTCAGGATCAAGGCTTAGTATATACTTTCTGCCAAAAAGGAATTTTGTTTAGAAAAAAACATCTTTAAACTTATCTTACCATGAATCCAGATCTAAAATGTTTGATGTATCCCCAAGATTGGAAGACCAATATAATAAATCCTTAAATCCATGCGAATCTCTATTTATTAGAGATAACATAAACTTAACTCGAGGATTTCTTTTAAAAATCATATTTTTAGCAAACAAGCATGCATCTTGACAAGAATGACATGAACAAAACACAACATGCATGAAGATGAACATGACTTGAACATATGAACATATAAAGGTGACCTTTTGACATGAAAGTGGGTGGCAAAAATGTAATAAGATAATAAATAAGATGCATAAAAATGAAAAGAACATGCTTAAGTAGAGGAAAGCATGCTGAAGTTGTCAAGACAACATTTTAATGACATAAAACTCCTTAAAATACAAGAAAATGCTTGAACGTACTTAATGCATGTTATGAACATTTAAATATGAGACGAGTATGTAAATATGAAAGGAACATGGTGAGAAATGCATAAATAGAGTCTATGATAATGATGAAAATGAAGCATGGCATGTTTACTTATCTAAACAACATCAAGGTATCAAGTGAGTCATCAAGATCCTAAGACTACCATAACCAAGGCAACAATATTGCATAAGAGTCCTAGGATGGTCATGGCAGCATAAAGAGCTCACTAAAATGATGTAGATGAGAACAAAACAAAAAATGTATGGAATAAGGTAGAAAATATACCAAAAATGCTTAAACTTTTCTTTCTTCCTAAAGTAGTGACTTTAAGCTTAGCTTTTCCCTTTTTTTACTATTATTTAGCAAGAAAAGGATGAAACAAAGATGCTTTCTGGTAATATAGCTGATGGTAAGGTGTTTTGAGGATAAAAATGTGTGAAAGCTAAGTTTTTGGAGGTTTTCTGGAGGTGGTTTGGGAGAACTACAGGAATGGAAGAAGGTTGAGGGTGAAAGGCAATGGAACAATGTTTTAAAAGATTTAGGACTGGAGATTACTGGGGGATTCTTGGGAATGGTTGGAAGAAGTCACTCTGCTAAGCCAACTTTGCCTCTTTTAAACTCAAGGTTTAGTCAATGCTTTTGGGAGACAAGGAAAGGCATTTTTTATCTTTCATTCATGTATTAAGGGATATCTCTAGTTATTATGCTCAGCTGACCTTCTTCCCATTGGTTCTACCATGCAGAAAAATGGGTAGAAAGGCTGCAAAAGCCTACAACCAGAGATATACCTAGCATGCCCTTTTACAACAATATTTTCATGAAAGTGACCCTTGTCATTGGCTATTTAGGCTTTAAAAATTTGTTTAAATTCGATCATAAGCCCAAAGTCGAGGTATGCAATGAATTATGACGGTTTCTTGGTACCAAAAACATGTTTGAATCAAAATTTTGAAGGCTGAAAAATCGTCTAAACAAGCCAAAAATGTCTTGGTGTTGTATCGATACACAAGGTAATTTTTACCCATGAATATCGACACAATAAGGTATGGATCGATACTAAGAGCAAATATTGTTTCTAGTCTCGAGATTTAAAGGCCTGTATCGATACTCCATGGATTTGTATCAATACTCATGCTTTCGTAAAGATACCTTTTGCTAAAAATCACAACTTTAGCTATTGCCAAAGTCTGTATCGATACAAATCGATACAAACATGCTAGGTATCGATACCCCACCTTAGGTATCGATACCGAACCCTCTTGTATCGATTCTACATGTGAAAATTCAAGTGTTTGGGAATGTAAAGGCCTCGTATCAATACTTATACAACAATATAAGTTGCACGTACTTGTGGCTTCCTGAGTTACCTTACCTTAGTCACAAACATTAGGAAATTGATCCGTGTACTCATCGAATGACTTTGGTGACACCCTAAAAAGTGGCCTTTAATGCTTCATTTTACATTTTTCTTTAATACGGCCCATAGGCATTTTAGACCTTCCCAAAAAAAAATTTTCCCTGGCACTGTGTCGCCTAATAGTGCCTGGTGACATGGCACATGACAATCATCCCCCAATTTTTATTTTATTTTATGATTCTGTTGTCATTTAATTAAGTCCAGGATGCTAAAAGTTGGCCCAGACAAAATGAGGTGTCTATAGAAAGTGATGGAGAACAAATTCTTGAAGAAAATAGCCAAAATTGGCTCTATATGAAAAAAATGATTTTTAAGCTTTAGTTACCAACCAAGAATCACTATGACTGACTACCTTATTCATTTAATTAGCAAAAAGTAGATTTGTTAAGCATGGACGAAACTTTTAAAGATAAGGATTTGGCTTTGATGTTGTTAACATTTTTTTCTGATGAATTTGAATATTTTGAAAGTACTTTACTTCACGGGAAAGATAAAATATCTCTTAATAAAGTTTGTACTACTTTATATGATTATGAGTTAAGAAAAACAAGATAAAAAACATGATCATAGTAGTAAAAGCCATGGTAACAAAAGGCCATTCACAAGGCTAAAAAGAAAAGAGAAAACAGAGGGATATCATTTTCAAAATCCAGACCTAACAAAAATGAGTTTGCTTTGTGTCACGAGAAAGAACATTGGAAGAAAATTGCCTGAAGCTGCAAAAGAAGGAAAAACTACTCTAGATACATGTGTAGATGAGGATGAAAGTATGGATACTGAATTATAACTAGTTGTTTTACCTTCAACATTCCATTCAGACAAATGGATATTGGATATAGGGTGTACGTATCATATGCCTCCTAATTCAGAGTTATTCTTTAATCTTGAAGAAATAAATGGAATAGTCGTTTTCATGGGTAACAACAACGCTTCTAACATAACTAGGATAGGCTCAATTCAGTTAAAGAACTAGGATGGATCAACCCAAATTTTGACAGATGTTTGGTATGTACCAAGTCTGAAAACGAATCTCATCTCTTTAGGAGCCTTAGAATCCGAAAGCATAGTTGTGATAATGAGAGATGGAATTTTGAAAGCTACCTGTAGTGCACTCATGGTGATGAAAAGCATAAGAAGGAATAACTTGTATCACTTTCAAGGTAATACGATTATTAGGACAACAACAACTTCAAGTGATTATGAGTTAGAAGCAACCAAGTTGTGGCATATGCGTTTAAGACATCCTAATGAAAATCTTTGCAACCTTTGGTGAAGCAAGGATTGTTGAAAGGTGCAAAGGCTTGCAAGATAGAATTTTACAAGCATTTTGTTATGGGAAAGCAGAAGATAGTGAAGTTTGGCACCACTACCCATAATACAGAGGGGATTTTAACTATATTCACTTAGATGTGTGGGCCTTCTAAGACACTTTCATAAATAAGAAATACTACCTTGTAACAGTTGTGGATGACTTTTCCAAAAGAGTTTACTATATAATTAATTGGTATCATTCTCATATAGGTGTTAATCTTTCCTCATATGTAACCTAGTCTTGAACCCATTTTGTTTTTATTTGGTTTTGATGTATACTATAAAAATTTTTTAAATAAATCTTAATTTTTGTGTTTTTTTTTTTAAATTTATAGGTGATAATCACACTTAGTATAAAATGATCAATGACCTATTTTATTTTTATTTTCAAATTTTATAAAGCGTTATTTCAAAACCCTAAATTTTTTCAAAAATATCACTCTCAAAACTTATAAAATCATATTACGACCGAAAAGTGCCATTAGGAGAATTGGAGATGGTCTTGAGCCAGGCCTGTATGACCTAAAAAGCCCAAGTTCAACCCTTCAACCCATCTTCAGAAGCCATTGAACAGAACCCAATAAGTTTTTTATTGGGAATGCTTCAGTCAGCCTCATTGCCTGAGTTATACCGCACTCTGCGCTGTTGGGACAAGGAGATGGCATGGCAACATCTGCACCGTTCATTTTATTTTTATAAGGCAGCTTCTTTGACCATCAATCCAATTTCAACAGATCTAACAAGGGTTTTAACGAGATTTGCTCCTCTTCCCTGCTGTTTATATTATATGCTTACCATTTATTATCTTATATCCTTCAATAACAGCTTGAATGCATCTCGGAAAAACCTCCAAGTCCCATGACTTTAATCTCAATCCTATAGGTTTGAACAAATTAGAGAGAGAAGGATCATTTTAGGATTCTATGTGTCGACGTCAATCGACTATTTTAACACCTTCTTCGCCCACGAATTCTCTAGTCCTGTAAACGCCAAGTTTACCTCACATCACCTTCATTACCTGGAGTTTTAATTCTCCAATCAAAATTGGTTGTTCCATTGGCATGATATTTATTTAATTCGATACTCAAAATCGGTTGTTGTAAGGAGCATTGGATGGCATTGGCAGGCCTAATCAATTGAGTGATGGGCATATCTGCCTACACTATTATTTATGATTGGCAGTTGACTGTTGTAGTCATTGGCCGCCTTAATTGCCTTCTCCCATGTGTGTGCTTCTTTATTACTTTGTTAACATCTAACCATCACCTGCATATACAGTATGGCAAATGCGTAAAGGGGAAGGATTCTTTGGAACAATTACGTCAGTGTGTGTGTGTATATAGATATATATGTACACAACTAGATTTACCAAAAAAATAGTCATGTATACATTACATATTATAATTAAATAATAAAAATATATTTAATAATTTATTAATTACTTTTATAATAATTGGTTGATATTTTTGTAAATTTAAATATATGGTATGATTTGAATAGAAAAAATGATAATGTGATGTAACTGTCCCTACAATCCTTTCTCACATCTAAAACTTTTTTTAATTCATTTTATATCCTATCACTTTTTATTATAAAATCTATATTATATATAAAATCTTTGATTAAATCAAGTGATATCAATTTAATTAAGAATTAAAAAATAAATTAATTTAATAATCTTAAAATAAAACTATAACCATTTAAAATAAACTGCTGACTAAAATTAAATTACTCACATAAAAAACTATTTTTTATTTTTTTGATTTCGACAGATATTTTCTTTAAAATATAATAATTTTTATTAATAAAATTGCTTTTCACCTCCGACGTGAGTTATGATAGATTCTATTATACCATAAATGGCTCTGTTGAACCAAAACAAAATAAAAATGTTTCTGTGATGCGTACATGATACTCAAAATGTATTACAATGTCTAATTAATTAATTTAGTCTATACTGAAAGCTTGATTAAGTATATTGATATTTAGAATTGTTTTTCTTCTTCTGAATTTGCATCAAGCTATTTAAAATGTAAAATTTGAAGGCGCCTTCTGAAAATAAATTTTTTAAAAAAATTGTTAATTTGAAGGACTAAAAAGAATTTTTTTTCATTTAACAAAAAAATTTTTAAAAAAAAAAAGAGAAAAAGAATTAGTTCACTTTTTTTTCTCATTCTTTTATTTTTCCTTTTTCTTTTCTTCCTTTCTTTTCTTCATATTTTTTTCTCCTTCTTCCCCTTTCTATTTCCCTCCTCTTTCTTTCCTTCATAAAAAATAGTTTGAAAATACTTTAATTAAACCCTTAAACAGACCTAAAGCCCGTGGTCAGTTGTGCCCTAGAAAAAAAGTCCAAAATTGAAACTAAGTGGCGTCAACTCGAAAAAATCAATAAAATTATTTTAATAAAAATAAAATTATATATATTTGTAGCTTAAATTACATAAAAATAATTATTTATATTAGAAAAAACTACAGTCTTTTTTAGTTAAAATAATACCATTTTTCTTACTTAAAACAATTACCCACATTTTTATCATATTTATTTTTTATAAAAAAAATTACTTTAAATAAATATATTTTTCATCTACGTTATGTCTATGTCAAGTTTTTGTTAATTATAAAGTATATAATTAAATTTAATATTAAAAGTTAAGTAACAAAAATTCAATAATTATGAAATGTACTATTGAATTTGATATCATAAATTAAATTACACCAACTCACTTTGTAAGAACACAAGAATATCAAATGAAAATATAATATCAAAAAAATTTTAACTTTTAATTTATATATATTTTACTTTTTAAATACCAATCTTTTAAAAAATATATCTTCAAAATATTTTTTTCATAAAATTTTACTTACAACGTAAATAATAATAATAATAATAATAATAATAGAAAGGTAGGAATTCATATTCATTAATTAACTGCGCATAAGTATTGTTCAACTGCCATCTAACTACTAATAGCAATGATAAAATATTTAAATGTTGTATTAAGGCTAATTAAAAGAAGCGTGTGATTAATGCGAGTCGGTTACTCCCATTAATGCATCTACCAACAACCATGGGAATCAATTTATTGGTCTTGACAAAAAGGAGGTGATCTTCAGTCCGCCCATTTTTTTTTTTTTTCTAATCTTTATCTCTGACCTTTCATTCTTCTCCTCGTTGTTTTCTCACATATGTGAACGCAGAGCAGCTTTCGAAGAAGACGTGAAGAAACTAGTTTAATTCGATGTTTATCTAAAGAATAAAAAAAATTGAGTTGACGGCTGTAGGAGGCTCCTTTTGCATGGGATTCTTTTAACCTAACAAATTCATTCAACAGCTTTTGTACACTTACATTTTGCGTTTCCTCTCATCGCTCCCTCTTCATACGAAACTCATTTTCTCACGTTTACCTTGCTCTTTTCCTTTTAATAATTATATTGGTTAGCAGATCATCTCGATGAGGAATTCAGCGAGTAATGTTATGATGGAGATAGAGGCGAATAAACCAGCAGGGAACGGGATGGTGGTAGGAGGTTTGAGTCCTCTGAGTGAGACATTGTGGAGAGAGAAGACTAACACGGAATTTGTTGGAGATGTGTCTGCGAGGCTCACTTGGAAAGATCTGACGGTAATGGTAACTCTAAACAACGGAGAGACCCAGAATGTGTTGGAAGGACTCACCGGTTATGCTGAACCTGGCACTCTCACCGCTCTCATGGGCCCTTCAGGCTCTGGCAAATCCACGCTTCTTGATGCACTCGCCAGTCGCTTGGCTGCTAACGCTTTCCTCTCAGGAACCATTCTTCTCAATGGTCGTAAAACTAAGCTTTCTTTCGGGACTGCGGTGAGTACTTACGCATTCTAGTCTCTCAGTTATGTATCGAATCTTGATTTCCCCCTACCAGGCTGCTTGTGGTACTCATCTTAATTCTTAATTTGTGCTCTGAACCAATTAGGCCTATGTCACTCAAGATGACAACTTGATTGGTACGCTGACTGTTCGGGAAACAATTTACTACTCCGCTCGACTCCGTCTTCCTGATAAAATGCCTTGGTCTGAGAAGCGCGCACTTGTGGAAAGTACAATTATCGAGATGGGCCTCCAAGATTGCGCTGATACTGTTATTGGGAATTGGCATTTGCGAGGGATCAGTGGAGGAGAAAAGAGGAGGGTCAGCATAGCTCTTGAAATTCTGATTAGGCCCAGATTGCTCTTTCTTGATGAGCCTACCAGTGGACTTGATAGGTTTATATATCTCCACCGTCTTCCATTTTTCAATATATTTACTAATGTGTCTCCTAATATTTGCTACTCTTTTTGTTCTTTCTTTTGTTTTATATCTGCTAAACATACCCCTTTGTTTCAATTGTCTTAACTTTGTACTGTCTGGGTGCGTAATAGTGCCTGATGTTTTTGTAAATTGTTATTGTTGATTTTGCTGGGTTTTTTCTTCTTCTTTTTTTTTTTCTTTTGGTTTCTACTTTTCCTTTTATTATTTTTTGTAATGACTTGGTAAACTGTCACTCTTGTTTTTTTTTTTCCCCCTTTTTTAACCTTTTTTGGGGTTTAAATTTCCCATTATTTTCCTTTTACAATTGTTTTTGGAATGACTTGCTTCCACAACACCCTCAATAGATATTGTGATTACGCCCAGATTGAACTTTATCAATTTATTATTTTGATTTTCAAATTAAGTGGTATCTCTTAAAACGGAATCTCGTAAGGCTGAGAGAATTAATCTTGCTAAGTTTTACCCTAAAATGAATATGGTTTACATACTAAAGAGCTTACCATTTAAAACTTCAATTGGAAACATGGTGGAAAGGAGTTCCCACCATTGTGGGTACCAGAACGGCACCACAATGAAACCTAAGCCAACTTAATTCCACCTTTTCCTTGCTTCTTCCTTCTATAAATGGAATGCTGTTATACAACTTCAACATTGTACCTACTTTTTGTTCTTGCTTAAAGTGATTCTGCTGTCTCTTTCTTTTCATTTTATTAGAGAGTTGCTGTCTTCTTAATTGATATGAACTTAGAATTAATGTTAAAGCCTCTTTTTTATCCCTACAATAGTTTCTTACTTTAGATACATGGCAGTGCTTCAGCATTTTTCGTAACCCAGACTTTACGTGGCCTGTCAAGAGATGGTAGAACTGTAATAGCTTCAGTCCATCAACCGAGTAGTGAAGTCTTTGAGCTATTTGATCAGTTATATTTGCTTTCTAGTGGCAAAACTGTTTATTTTGGTCAGGCATCTGAAGCATATGAGGCAAGAATTCTCAGCGCAAGCTTCCGTTCAACCTTTTACATTATATTTGGATATTCAGTTACATATATTAATTTCTTGAATTGTGGATAATGCAGTTCTTCGCACAAGCTGGATTTCCATGCCCTGCCTTGAGAAATCCATCTGATCATTTTCTTAGATGTATCAATTCTGATTTTGATAAGGTTAAGGCTACTCTAAAAGGGTCCATGAAATTACGGGTATCAACCTCTTTACCCTTTGTTTAGTGTTCCTTGCTACTTTTATAGTTTTTTTTAACCTCGCATGGAATGTCTTATTTATGTTGCAAATTGCTTTATAATCAGTTTGAGACAAGCGATGATCCACTAGAGAAGATAACCACAGCTGAAGCAACCCGAATTCTTATTGACTTCTACCGAACATCTCAGCTATGTTACGCCGCAAGGGAAAAGGTTAATGAGATATCCAAAGTTGTAAGTGCTTGACCAGGCAACTCTGTGATATATATAATTACTTTGTCAACCTTATTTGTGCTTATGCCACAATTAAAAATCTTCTTGTTAAAGATTAATCTTAGTTCTCTAGCATTGGATTCTGTTGACTGTTAGCCATCAAGAGTGGCAGTTAAATTTATTTTTTTCTTTCATATGTTGCAGAAAGGAACTGTGCTAGATTCTGGAGGCAGTCAAGCTAGTTTCTTGATGCAGTCGTATACTTTAACCAAGCGTTCATTCATCAACATGTCCAGAGACTTTGGCTATTATTGGTTGAGATTGCTAATATATGTTGTAGTCACTATCTGCATTGGAACCATTTATCTCAATGTTGGAACGAGCTACAACTCAATTCTGGTACTTTCTTTTGTATCTCTCAGAAATTCATTGAATCACACTTTTGGACTGCTTAGCGATAATAGAACAAAAAAATTTGAGAAAATATGCTAGTTCACCAATTATATGAATGATTTTATATTTATTAATCTGCAGTCAAACCTTGGAAGACTTGTTTAACGTTCTAAATCTTGTGCACCAGGCAAGGGGTTCATGTGCATCTTTTGTGTTTGGTTTTGTCACATTCATGTCAATCGGCGGGTTTCCTTCCTTTGTAGAGGACATGAAGGTGAGTCATGAACATGAATTAAAACATACCAGCCATGGGCGAGCCCAACATTTGACCGGCTTATTTTTTGTAGGTTTTCCAAAGGGAAAGGTTAAATGGCCACTACGGCGTAACTGCATTTGTAATCGGGAATACGCTCTCAGCTATGCCATTCCTCATTATGATCACCTTCATCTCTGGAACTATTTGTTACTTCATGGTTCGTCTTCATCCGGGCTTTGAACATTATTTATTCTTCGTATTGTGCCTTTACGCAAGTGTTACTGTGGTCGAGAGCTTGATGATGGCCATAGCCAGTATCGTCCCCAATTTCCTTATGGGTATCATCATAGGTGCAGGGATTCAGGTACTTCTCTCTTCAGCATTTTCTGAATTATTCCTAGACTATACATTTACTAACTTTTAATCAAATTACATAGCTTCAAACTATGCTTACACACTCGACACTAAAAGCTCTTAGGATATTTATATATATATATATATGTATATTATATTCACCCAAGTTCCATTTTGATGGCAGTGTGGCTGATAAGTTGTCTTTCTTCCAGGGAATATTCATGCTTGTTTCTGGGTACTTCAGGCTCCCAAATGACATCCCAAAACCTGTCTGGCGTTACCCAATGTCCTACATCAGCTTCCACTTTTGGGCTCTACAGGTGATGAATAAAATTGATAGGATTTAATTAGATGCAAAATGATGCCATTGCAATATTGGCTCATCAAGAACTAAAATACGAAACATTTTTGTTTCAGGGACAATACCAAAATGATCTGAGGGGTTTGCTGTTCGATAATCAATCACCAGAGCTTCCCAAGATCCCTGGTGAATACATCCTGGAAAACGTGTTCCAAATTAATGTGGGACGCTCGAAGTGGATCGATCTCAGTGTGATATTCAGCATGATCGTAGTTTACCGCATCATCTTCTTCTTCATGATAAAGATAAGCGAGGATTTTACCCCTTGGATCAGAGGTTTGATAGCCAGGAGAAGGATGCAGCAGAAGAATGGAACCCAAAATAAGACGGTTGCGCCTGACGGTCTCACCCAGTCTCCTTCTTTGAGAAATTACGTAGCAAATAAAGCAACTGGAAGGGATAAAAGGTAAACTTAGGCTACCCATACCAGTGATCTCAAACTTTGTGGGCAAATTGAGGCCATCACCTTCGAGTCTTGAGATACAATCCTACGATGACATCAGTCGTTTTAACATCTCAACCGTACGATTTACTTGATCTATTACTATTATTTTTATATAAATCGTTTGCATTAAAACTTAAATATAAAATATATCTGCACCAATCTGTATTATGCCCTCGAAGTTAAATAGTTAATACATATTTATAGAGACAGTGCCATGGTATATTTCGCGAAATGGAACTGTCGATGGAAAATTAATACAAGCTTCCATGATAAACTGGCCACCGGTAATTTGCTTCCACCTATTACATCCTTCTATTTCAAATGAATACGTTAATCAATAAAAGTATTACCGTACGTGATTTTCCGGGAAGCTGTTCCTCTCAACTGTCAAAGTTCATTTACTGTATATTTGAGATGAGGCCACGCCGTTCCAAGTCAAATCAACGATCAAAATTTTACCCTTATTATTTTTTTCCATTTTTTGTTATTATCCTTATTTAAATGTAAAAAATAACCTTCCTCTTTCTTTATACTTTTATATTGTGAGATTGATTGGGCTAGAAAAATCTTAAGTGATATTTGGTCTAAGGTAATCTCTTTAAAATTAAAAGTGATTTAATTATTATAATTAGATATGTTTGGTAGTAATTAATGAATCTTATGTGATAGTTATTTAATGTCATCGAGAGTGATTAGATTATTTTATTGTGGGATGATTTGAATCATATTCAAAAGGGAGGGAAAGTTTTATTATCGAGGAGAGTGATATTCAAAATGACATTAAAATAAATTTACTCTCGAAGTGATGCCTACTAAAATATATTTTTCTACAAATTTTAATTTTCATAATAAAATCTTCCTTTTTAATCATCTCATACAAGACAATTTATGTAACCATTAAATATAAATGTATTAAGATTTTGAATTATACTCATCATTACTAGTTTTGACCTTATAATTTTCTATAAAACAATAGTTTTTTATTTTATAAATTGTTTATTCTATAAAAATTGAAATTATTGCTTTCATTAAATAATCTTATTATTAATAATAAAATTATTTTTGGTGTTATTGATTAAATAATCTTTTTTTGAAATATCAAACACAGTGATTTAAGATCACTAATGGTCAAATCACTCTGGTAATCTTATCACCATGATAATTAAATATTTGATATTATTGTTAAGAGTACTATGATGATTTCATTTTAAATTTTGATCTCCAAGTAAATTAATGCATCATTTTTTGTTTTAACAAAAAAGTCAAAATGAAATTAAATTAAATAGTTATTTAAACAACATATATAAAAATAAAAATTAAGAAGGAAAACTCAAGAATAAGTTTTGAAATGAATCTCAATAGTAAATGAAATATATATATATATATATTGCATAAGAAGTTACGAGAAAAGAGAAAATTTTCAATTATTTGTTTTATTATATTTATTGTGGAAAAATTATATCTAAGGGATTTATGATTTTAATATACTATATTCCATTTAAAATATAAGCCTATATTAGTTATATAAATCAAATATAATATAAACGTATATTAGTTATGTAACACCCTAATCTCATATCGAAGAATTGTGAAAGATCTATTTGATATATATATATATATATATATATATATATAAAGACTTAAACTCATACTTGCAAGAAGATTTTAGGGAGAAAACCCTGAGACTCAACCGGTCAAAACGGACAATATCTTATAGGTTAAGGGTGGGTCTTCATAAATGGTATCAAAGTATAGTCACCAACTGGTGGGAGCTAAGTGCTACATCATGAAAGCCACCTTTAAAATCTTGTGTGAGCTATGTGCTATACCATAAAAGCCACCTCTAGAATCCTAAAACCTGGTGTGATTTTGGTTTTGTCTATTTCATATTAGGCATGACGAGGACATTAAGCTTTAAGACATGGAAAATTTATAACACCCCAATCCCCCATCAGAAAACCATAAAGAACTTACTTGATATATATGTAGAGACTTAAATCCATACTTGCTAGGTGCCTTTTGGAGAAAAAACTGTAAGCTCTAATGGGCTAAAACAAACGATACCTCACAAGTTATGTGTGTGTTTCCAAAAGTTTTAAATCAAATATAAATTGGTAATTTGGCAAATAAAATTAAAAAATTAATAGTAGATAAAAAAACTAATAAGGGAAATCATGGACTAACAAATATATTATAATGGAAAAAAATTGTAAAAGAACTTATCAATGAAATAAGAATGATTCTTGCTATTTTCTTTTTCCATTTGTCACTCATAATATAGAAGACAAATATATAACTTAGAAATCTTACAATGAAAAACATTCCACGCAAGGTCATTAAAAATTTTCTTTATCAATATAAAAGAGAAAAAGTGAAGTTGAATTTTCACATATTCCAAGTATTATTTCAATACAAAAATTACAAATAAACATATGCTAGATGCATATAGATATGTAGAGAAAAAAAATATATCATTTGATATTAATAAAGCTTAGTTCATTCACCAAACAAATATATATTGTTGTGCATATATATAAAATTTTGGTAAACATAAAGAGAATACGAAATATAAATAGCCAAAGGGGAATAGCAAATTATGATAGAAAAGGTAAAAATTGTAAAACTATGAAAAATTTAATTGCAGAACCTGTCAATTTAAGAACCTAGTATTTATAACATGAGTAATGGAAAAAGTGACAAAAAAAATTATATGATAACATTTAATTTGATCCATTTAAAAAGGAAACAATATTTTGAATTAAACCAGTATCTTAAATTTGGTTTGAAATGGAGTTGGTATGTTAAGACATTAATTTTGAAAAGATGAGAGTAATTTAGGGAAATTTAATTTTTTCTACAAATTTAACATTCTTAAGAAATAATCAAAATCGAAAAATATTTAAAAAATTAATATTATTAATTTAATCGAATCAAAATTATTAATTATAGCACTAATGACAAATATTTAATACTGTTACTATCCAAGTGTCAAGAAATTAGGCATCCACCTAGATTATATTTTTTTTTTAAAGAAGATTTAACTTTTACATATTTATATAAGATATTAAGATATCTAAATTTGGATTTCTCAAATCTAAATTATCTTTATTTTTCTTAACTTTACATATTTGGCTATTATTTAATTTTATATTTTTATTTTAAAATATGATTTAATAAATTTATATATTTATCGGATTAGGATATCTGATGGATATTATTTTTTTGAATCAGATCTGGATTTAGATAGTGATATTAGAAAATAATTAAATAATAAATTGATTTAGATTTTTGGATAAATTGAGTGGATCCAGATTCAGATATTTAAAAATACATATAAATATATGATCTACTGCTATTCTTGAGAAATTTTTTTTGAAGAATTACAGAATTAATTAATAAACAAAAATATTTATTATTTATTATCATTATATTTCTTCTTGAAAAATATGCAATAAATTTTGAAAAAAAATATTTTGAAAGAATTATACCATGAGCTTATAAACTAAAAGTATTTATTATCTTTCATTGTGAGAATAAACAATTATAATAAAGAAATTAAAAGTTACGTGAAAAAAGATTTTGCAATTAGTTTTATCTTTTGACATGAAATTGATTGGTAAAAGAATCTATTTGAATTTAATTTTTTATGATTTTATCACTTTCGTTTGAAAATGTTAAATTTTATATTTTTTATTTAAAACTGACTTAGTAATAAAACTTTTTATTTTTTATAAAGATGTAATTTAAAATATTTAATTTTTATATTAAAAATATAATTTTTTAATGTATAAATATATTGTAAAATATGTAAATAAATAATTACTATTTAATATAATTAAAATGATTTAAAAATTCAAAACCCTTGCAAAGCAAGAATACCTGCTAATTACTGTAAATTAAAGTTATATTGAGCAATTCAACAATCAATCGACAATTGTCTAATAAAATCTTAAGTATTAAAGGCTTAGTAAAGTCAACAACTTAACATACGTTAGCCCAATTTTTATCATAATAAAAAGATATATTTTTTTACCTCAATAAATAAATAGAGTTCTGTTGTGCTTATTTTTTTCATATAGTATTATATTTTAGTTATTTTTCTTCTCTTATGTTTCTAGCACGTCAAAATTTTTAAGTTTAAATGATATTACTTAAACAATTCTCAATCTTATGTTAGGTGTCTTATAATGATTTATTTTTTCGTTGTTTTTGAAAAATATGGTCATATTAATTTTTTTTGTTTTTTTATATCATTGAATTGAAAATTAATATATTAATGAATGATTAGTAAAATTTAAAATATTGAATAAAAAATGGGTTAATGTAAGTGTGACTTCTTTTTTCATATTAGAATTTTAAACAAATTTGTGGACCTGTTATTATTGATTAATTATCATTTAATTGTATTATGATATTTAATTTTATATTTTTGTAATTTATTGATGTATAAAAGTTAAGTTCTATCCAAAAAAGTGATAAAGTATTTATCTCAGTTACTTTTCTTATGTTCTACATTAAATATTATGGTAAAGTACTTAACTTAATTTTTTTTTATATTTTATACAATATATCAATTAAAGATTATATGGTCTTAAAAGAATAAAATCTACAACTATTGCGGGGTTGCAAACTCGTGTATGTGTATAGGTATAAAGGTATTGATAGGTATAAGCATTATTTCAAAAAAATTATATAATTATAAATTAACATATTATAGCAATTTTATTATCAAAAAAAAAATTATAACGCTACCAATGTGTTTAGTTTGGCAGTGATTTGACACGCTATAATAAGGTAACTAATTGATATATGGTATAAACATTTCACAGAATGACTAATTCTGGTCTCATTCCGTATAATGCTGGAATAGTAATTCCACTGCCCCCTTGAAATTGCTATTCCAGGTAACATCAAATATGCCAAAATTTTTGTTCCTAAACTACCTTAACCAAAACTAAAAAGACAACAAATTAAAGCCAAAAATCAACCTAACTCAATAGTAAACCATAATAAACCAATAAAAACAAAGATTTTGAAAAAAGAAAAGATAAGAGGAGAGAGAATTTCTTTCTTTATGTTTTTAGTTTTAGGTAGTTGTATGGGGTTTTAAAGCTTGAAATTTAAGGAGAAGGAGTACAAAAGAAAGGGCGAACAACATATCAACAACCTAGAGCTTTTGGGGCAAAATGGAGTCAAAGTTGTACATTGCTTTTGTATATCTATAGTGTTTGAGTGAATTTTACCACAAACTAATTAGAAATATGAAAAAAGCATTAGTCACTTGACTATCTAATGTAACCCATGCAAAGAAGTTACATATCTTGGCTTATGAAAGCTAACTTCTTGTAGATATGGGAACAAGTGGGACATGAGTGATGCATAACTACACATCATATATAACCTCTCTTTTTTTGATAAGAAAAATGGATAAGGATAAGAATATATGTAGTGAAATCTTTTTCATATAGAGATAAGAAAAAAGTATCTCGTCTAACAAGAAAGCCTTTGATATCTCTATCAATTGCATGGATTAAAGTCTTGGATATAAGACAAAAGAATTTCTCAGTTATTGTCGATAATGGGTATTTTGTCTTTCTTGTAACTGGAATCTAATTGTTATGCTAGAAGTATGTGTTCTTAGGCTTTCGCTTAAATTTGTTGAAATTCAAAATGATAAATTGCTAACATTTGATATCAAAGCCAGGTTACCTTTAGCCTAGTTTTCGATTTTGTTTAAATTTCTATTAGGGATTTCTTTGATTGAATTATCCATGATTATGATCCGTTGCAAAAATGTGTTTTCATTTATTAAGATTCTGTAATTCTTTTCTTTTAATTTTGGGGAATTATTTTGTTAAATTTCTTATGATATTATGAGACTTTTAGGTTATCTTTGGTTTTCTTTGGAGATTATCTGTATCATATATATGTAAGATTTTTATGCATATGTAATTTTTATGCATACTTTGGTTTTGTAAATATAAAGGATTGATGATTGACATAAAGTTTAGTTAATAAATTTTAATGTCATATTTAAGTTTACATTTGATTAATTATGCAATAGCCATTGCATTTTTTGATTATGAAATTGTTTTGTGATATTAAGTTTAGTCACATAAAGTTTATGAAATCAACAATCGTAATTAATCATGGAAATATAATAATTTGACCCCTATAGGGTAAGTATTATATTTAAATAATTAATTAGGATGGGATAGAGAATTTTTTTATTAAAATATAAAAATGCCCTTCTAGTTGCCCATGGCTTAGAAAATTTTTTTAGAGATAAACACAAGTCCCATCATAAAGCTATATATAAATCATTTGTGTGTTATAATCTAAGCCCATAGAAAAGATTATAATGGCATGTTAATTTATGTTGTTTAGATTAATTTACATGGGTAGATTTTCAATATTTAGCTTCATTGCATGTTTTAGTAAACTTGTTGTTTATTTATAGTTGTTCAAGCTTTATCTATTCCAAAATTCCTTTAATATTGCTCGTCTGAGTGGTAATAACTATGTTGATTAGAAGGGGAAAATTCTCCTTGCGTTAGGGTGCATGGATCTTAATTTAGCACTTAAAGTAGATGAAACCTCCAAAAGCCCATAGAATCAAGAGCCCAACTTAAGAAAACATCAAATAATCTTTCAAAGCAATTCAGTTGCTTGAGTTTGATGTTTATCAGGTCTTATATTAGGAAAAGTGTCCTTAGATCCATTCTTAGCGTTCCAAAACAAAGAATATCTCAAAGCTATTGAGGATCAGTTTGAGACTTCTAGCAAGGCACTAGTGAGCACCCTAATGACAAAATTGTGTTTCATGAAATTTAATGGCACCAAAGATGTGCGTGAGCACATTATGTACATGTAGGACATAGTCGCTAGGCTAAAATCATTGAAGATTGAGATGTTTGAGTTATTTTTGGTTCATTTGATCCTTAACTTGCTCCCTTCTGAATATAAACCCTTTAAAATCTCTTACAACACAAATAAGGAAAAATGATCAATCATTGAGCTTCTAACTTATGTGTGCAAGTGGAAAAAAGGTTGAATCAAGAAGGGATTCAAATGCATATTTTATGACTTATGACAAGAAACCATCTAAGAAAAGGAAAGGAAAAGTGCCTCTTAATTAAGTTAATAAGGGTGACGTCAAATGCTTTTTTTTTTTGCAATAAGAAAGGACATGTAAAGAAAACCTGTCCTAAATTTAAGCAATGGTTTAAGAAAAAAGGTACTCTTATCTTTTTCATCTGTTTGCAATCTAATATGGTTCATGTTTCTCCTAAAAATTGGTGGATTAATTATGGTTCTACAATCATGTGGCCAAAACCATGCAAGGCTTTCTAAACCAAAGGAACTGATGAAAACTGAATGTTCCATTTATTCAGGATAAGATGCTATCACATATACAAGGGATTGGGCGTATAAACTTATCTTTAGTTCTAGCATTGTTTTAGGCCTTAAAAGAACCTTTTATGTTCCATCATTTTTAAGAAACCTTATTTCAGTTTCAAGACTTTTACCTTATAGTTTTAGTTTCAGTTTCATTGGTACTTTTCTTTATATTTATAAAGACAATGTTCTTGTTGTAATGGTATGAAGGATGATAGGTTATTTAAACTTCATTTAAACTTTACCCTTGATTACAACCTTACAACTGTGCATGGTAAAAATGTTAGCATTAAGTGTGGTGTTATAAATAAGAAATCTTCCATGCTGCGGCATAGGAGATTAGATCATGTCTCTATTGATAGAATTAAGAGATTGGTAAATGATGGAATCCTTGAGGTTTTTGATTTTACTGATTTTAGTACTTTTATGGATTAAGTTAAAGGAATGCAAACCATCAAGTGCAAGAAAGGTACCAAGAAGACTTTTGATGTTTTGGAGATTATACAAATTGATATTTCAAGTCCTTATGATGCATGCTTTCATGGTCAAAAATATTTCATTACCTTTATTGATAACTATACATGATATATGTATCCCTATTTGCTTTATTCTAAAAGTGAAGCATTAAATGCTTTTAAGGTCTATAAAGCTGATAACTTTATAAAATAGAGTTATTTAGTCCCATTATTCATATTAAATTAGCTAAGTCTTAGAGATTTTTATTTAAATTTTATTTACAGTAGTATTATTTTATTTAAATTTTATTTATTTATAGTAGTTTTTAATTTAGTATTATTTACTTTCCTTATGTTTTAATTGCTTAGTTATTTAAATAATTTCCATATTTTTGTACGTTAAAACACAAAAGATTTTCCAAACGTGCAACAACTTATCAATAAGTAAAGTGGATTCAATCAAAGAAAGTGATTAAGTTTGACAATTTTCAAAAATAATATGTTCAAGCTACTTGGAGGCCAAGTTTTTACCTTTAGTTTTTTGCCTATAAATAGAAATCTTAGGATTAGACTTGGAATCATCATGGAGATATCCCAGATACTCTACACCTTTGTTATTCTCTAGTTTTTTGAAAAGGAAAGAAGCCGCATAATAATCAAGAAGCTAGAGAGATTTTGGAGAAGCTTGAAAACCAAAGATTTGGCTAATCTTAGTTTTCTCTTTCTCTTTACTCCTTTTATCTTTTTTTGTATTGTTTATGATGATGAAACTCCTTAGTTTTATATTTATTATGAACTAGAAATTATTATTCTAGGATTGCAATGGAATTGAACATGTAGTTTAGAATATTTTATTTTCTTCTCTTGATTTAATAATATTTGAGTTGTTTGCTCAATCTTATTCTTAATGTTCTAATTGCTTGATCACCAATTAGACTGATTTGGTAACCTTAATGAACTTGGAAAAGGGAATTTTGTATTTAGACTTAGATTGAATGACATATGTTTCATATTCATTTATTAAGATAAATTGATTTGCATGTTAGATAGGAATATATGAGCATATGATATGTAACCAAATTAGAGTCTAAGCTTAATGAGTTTTTTTTTTAATTTATTTTGCATAGGAATATAGTAAATTGATTAACAAAGATATAATACCATCAGATGATACTTATAAATAAATTAGAACTCTAGGTTAACAACTCATTATTACTAGTAAAGTTAAGAGAATAGGATTTTATTCAAATAAAGTGTTGAGAGAAATTGTAATCCTAGGCTTTTATTATTTATTGTTTGCTTTATTATTATTATCATCATCATCATCATCATCATCATCATCATCATCATCATTATTAGTATTTTTTAATCGATTGTTTGAATAAGATTGAGTTGTTTTAATTTTAGTACTTAACAAATTTTAGTATTAATTGATCGACATTCTACTTTATTATTATATTACTTGTTGCGATACATGCACTTGCGTGGTTAATTCTGATAACAAAAATGATGTAGAGAAACAACTAGGCAAGCAAATTAAGATCATAATGTCAGATAAACGTGGCAAATATTATAGTAGGTATACTTAAAAGGGAAATTACTAAGTCTATTTGCAAGGTTTCTTGAGGAACAAGATGTTGTGGCACAACACATGATGCCTGGCTCACCATCTTAAAATAGTGTGGCTAAAAAGAAAAATTGAACATTGATGGACATGGTAAGGATTATGATTAGTTACTCCAATCTCCCATCGTCTTTGTGAAGCGAAGCTCTAAAAACTGCTGCATAAGTACTACATAGGTCTCCAAACCATTACGGTTCTTAAAACACCATTTAAACTATTGAAAGGTTTGAAACCAGTTTAAGGCATGTAAATGTTTGGGTTTGCCAAGCTGAAGTTAGGATTTGTAATCCACATAAGACAAAGTTAAACTTAAGAATAGTTAGTAGATATTTCATAGGCTATGAAGAAAAGTCTAAAGGATACTGATTTTGCTATCATTTTCATGCAACAAGAATTATGATATCTAAGAATGCAAAATTCCTTAAGAATGATGAGGTTAGTAGGAGTAGTCAACCTCAAAACTTAATTTTTAAAGAGGATAGCAGCTTTGAACCTGCTCTAACATCTTCATATAGATTGGTTGTGTTTCATGATAATTATCAGGATTTGGTAATTAAAACCAACCAATGATTGAAGAACCACATCATCACAAGGATTTTTCTATAAATCCAGTTACTCAGCATTATTAAGCTGAAGATATTAATATAATATTAAAAAGATCTAAAAGAGTAAGAAAACCTCTAATTTTTTTAGATTATGTTGTATAACTACAAGAATCTAACATAGACATTGGTGCTGAAAATGACCCTAGTATATTTTTCATAGGCTATGAGTGGAAATAAATCCACATTATGGTATATGCCACGAAGAATGAGCTGAATTCAATGTCCAATAACCAATTCTGAGATCTCATCGAATTACCTAAAGAAGGAAAGGCCATTGGTTTTATGTAGGTTCTTAAAACGAAAAAAGACATTTTAAACAATATTGAAAAATATAGGGTTCATTCAATAAGAAGGAATTCATTATCATGATACCTTTTTCCTATATTAAAGAAGGATTCATTTCAGCAAATCATGGCATTAGTGGCTTATTTTGATATGAAGCTCCATCAAATGGTTGTGAAAACAGTGTTTCTCAATGGAGACTTAGAGAAAGAGGTTTACATAAAACAACCAGCTATATGTGGGGTAAAACAAGCCTCTTATTGGTGGTATTTAAAATTTTGTTATTCCATAAGGTTAGTGGGAGCAAAATAATTTTCTTAATCTTATATGTAGATGATATTCTACTTGCTTCAAGTGATTCGGGTTTACTTCATGAGGTTAAATGATTTTCTTAATGCAATTTGATATGAAAGATATAGGCAAAGCCTCTTATGTCATTGACATAAAGATTTAGAGAGATAGATCCCAAGGGGCATTAGAATTCTCTCAAGAAGCCTATATCAACAAAGTCTTAGAGAGATTTCGTAATGAAAGATTGTTCATTTAGTGTTGCATTGTCAAAGGTGACAAATTCAGTTTGGAATAAAGCCTAAGAAATGATTTAGAGAGGGAACAATGAAGATCATTCCTTAAGCTTCCATGGTCAAGAGTTTAATGAATGCTTAGGTTTGTTGAAGACTTCACATTGCATATGCAATTGGAATGTTGGGCAAATACCTAAAGTAACCTAAGTTTAAACCATTAGAAAGCTGCGAAAATAGTTTTATGATATCTTCAAGGACGTAAGGACTATAAACTTACATATAAGTGATCTGATTATCTTGAAGTGAATCGATATTCAGATTTTGAATTTGCTAGTTGCCTTGTCTCGAGAAAGTCCACATCAGGATATGTCTTTTTATTAGTTAAAGAGTCTATTTCTTGGTTAAGTGCAAAATAATTTTTAATTGATACTTCCACCATTAGAGTAGAGTTTGTATCATGCTTGAAGTGACATCATAAGCTATATAGTTAAGGAGTTTTATTTTGAGGCTTGAAGTTATTGACAAAATTTCTAAGCAAGCCATTGAGGATTTATTACAATAATTCTGCTATAGTGTTTTTGGCCAAGAGTAATAAGAGCATAAGTTATAGTAAGCACATTAACATTAAGTATGTAACTATTCGAGAATATGTTAAAGTGAAAGTACTTATTGAACACCTCAATACTAGATCGATGGTTGCTGATTCGTTAACAAAAACTTTGCCACCTATTTCATATAAATGACATGGTGGGAATATGGGACTTAATTCTATTATATAATTTTATGTGATTGAGATACTCTTGTGTTTGTATCACATTTGTCAATTTAAAACAAAAAAAATTTTTAATTTCAAATTTGTCTTCTCTTATAGTTGTATAGAGAATGACAATACATGTTTGAATTTCATTTAATGACCTTGAATAAGCATTTGGAAGTTCGTTCATAAAGATATGTACTACATATGGTTCTTATTTAATAAAAAAGGTTGCATTATATTACATAAAATGTAATACTTGTTTTAAAGGACTTACTGTCATGATTCATGCTATTCAAACTCTTTTGTATGGTTATAAGGATACTGTATCTATGGAAAAATTTTAAGAATGCATTAATATTAAATTAGTACACATTAAGTGTTGAATAGGCCAAGTGAGAAAATGTTAGTCACATGACTACATGATATGACACATGCAAAAAAGTTACATAATATGGCTCATTGAAGTTAACTTCACATAGATGTAGGAATAATGGGACATAAGCAGTGGGTAACTACTGATCATATTTAACCTCTTCTTTTGATGGGAAAGAACAATGATGATAAGAATATACGTAGTGAAATTTTTTTCACATAGAGATAAAAAAGGTCTCTAATCTATTAAGAAAATTTATGATATCTCCATTAATTGCATGGATTAAAGCCTTAGATAGATCAGACAAAAGAATTTCTTAGTTATTTTCAATAGTTGCCATTTTTGTTTCTCTCGCAACTAGAATCTGATTGCTATGGCTAGAAGTATGTGTTTTTGAGCTTCCGTTCAAATTTATTAAAATTCAGAATGATATATTGCTAACAAAGAAAAGATTCAGAGGAATCTTTGGATGGAATTTAGGTGTTTTCTAGAATAGGTTAGTTGACAACAATCAGCAATTGGTGGTGATAGGCAATGGTCCTTGTGGTAATGACCGATTGGAAACTAGGTTTTTATGGTTGCTTCATGAAGAAGATAAAGAACATGAGAGAGAAAGTAATGGAGATAGATGAAGAGACAAAATTAGGTAGGCAAAAAAAGGGAAAAATGAAGAGTATTTGTAAGGTAAGAGAAAATATTTAAATTAAAATATTTTGTATTATTTTTAATAGTATTAAATATAAAATATGAAATACTTAATTATTATATTATTAATAAATATTTAGAAATTTAATATCTATTATAATTTAAAATATAATATATTAAATACTATTAAATAATTTATATACAAGATGCATTAATAAATATTTTTAATATTAAAATTAAAATTTAATTATATTTTAGTATATTTAATATACCTTAATAACTAATTTTATTTTTTAAATAAAAATATTATTATTCATGTGAAGAATAAAATGGTCTTTTATATCCAATAGTTACCCATTTTTTTAAAATCATTTTAATCAACTAAACAAACTAATAACATTCTTGCTTTACACAACTAAACAAATTAGATGTTTCCATAGGGTGGGTTATTGATCTAAGCTTGAAGGTTTACTCAATATTTGAAAAGGTTTAGGCAAAAATATTAAGCTTAAAAAATGGACTTAAGCTTAAAAAGTTAACGTCGAGCCTTGGCTCAAACTAGACTTACTCAAGGGTCGAGTTACCTACCCAAGCCCAAAGGCTCGCTCGATATTTGGGATGGTTTGGACAAAAAATATTATGCCCAAAAATGGGCTTGGTCAAAAAAATTAGGCTTAATTAATAAATGGGTCAAGACGTGGCTCTAACTTCCAAGGCCTAAGCTTGGCTTAGCCTATTTTACTATTATATACTAAATATTAATTTTATATTTGATATATCATATAATTTTTTATCATGTAAAAGATAATGCATGTGATATTATAGTGTAAACATTAAAAATATATTAAATTATTTACATTTTAAAACTTAATAAAAAACATTAAATTAATAAAAATTAAAATTTTAAAATATATACATGACTTTAGGTGAGGACGTGACCTTAAATTTTAAATTTAATAAATTTTATATATAAAACTAAGGTGAGGTGTTTGGGGAGTCAAAGGAGCATAAAATCCACATTTACATAAGTAAGAATCGTTACATGACCTTTAGGTATCGACAAAAGGCTTACACGTTATCAAAATTACAAAAAAATACTATTTGTGTTGATAGCGGATGCCGTGTATCGATACAATGGTTGATGGTATCGATACAAGATGCCTTTGTATCTATAAAAAGTTATGTCAAAGCTAAAATTGCAATCTTGTCCAGTCAGTATCTATACAATGAGTGATGGTATCGATTCCAGCTTTATATTGATACATTAAGCAAAAATTTGCTCTATGTATCGATACTGGAAGCATAGTATCGATACTTGGGCAAAAATTTGTTCCAAGTATTGATATAAAAAGCAATTATATTGATACCACAAGGCAAATTTTGCTTGTTTCATGACATTTTCATACCTTTTCATCATAACATCAAAACATAAACTAGGTCAAGACTGTGGCTCAAAAAAATCATCCAATCTCAGACATAACTTCCTAATGATCATATAGACTTCATTTTTGGGCTTCAACATTGGCTTTTAACATCTTTAAGTGGTTCTTTAAGCTTGTAGGTTCCTTCTTGATGCAATGAGTCACCATATTATCTCTTCTAAATGTCCTAAATACCCCACATTTGCTAAGTTTTTGATAGCTAAGATTAAATCATATATAAGATATGTTATGATCTCAGCCAAATAACCCTTTAGACACATTTACATCAACTTTCATACTTAACAAATATTTCATTCCCTAACTCCTCCATCAGCCCTCCAAAAACTCTCCTAAAACCTCCTATTTCTCATATTTCTCCTCATTGACTTCCCCTCATTTGATATTACAACCATCAAGCTCCTTCTCTGCATTCCTTTTTTAGTCATCCATAGCAAAAGTAGGGAGAAAGTAAGCTATAAGTTCAAAAGCTTTTTTGTTTAATATTACCAACAAGATTTTCAAAGCTTTAGGGTATATTCCTTATCTTTTCTTTCATTTTGTACTCATATGTGCATTTTGCATCATTCTAGTGAGCTCTAATTGTTGACCATGACCTCATCTTAAGATTTATGATGTAGTTTTTGGCCTTGGATGTGGTAGACTTAGGATTTGTGATACTTTATTGACCCTTCCATCATGTTTTTTTTATTTCTACGTGTTTGGCTCATCTTGATGATATGTTTTAATGTTGTCATGAAATTATCACAAACTATTCTCCCTTGTCTAAGCAGGTTTAGATTATTTCCATGGCATATTCCTTGATGTCATTCATTGGATGAATATCTCAATGCACTCTTATGCTCATCTCTCCTTATGTTATCATCATGTTCATGTTTAAATGTCATTTTTTCTTACTTGAATATGCCTTCCATGTTTATTATCATGAACATCATATTTAGTTCATCATATATTTGTCAAAAACTTGTTTGTTGTTTGTCAAAAATCTATTTTCCCTAAACCCCTAAGTTAAAGCCATGTTAGCCTTAATTAATATTTGCTTACATTTACTTTAAATGTAAATCTAAATGAGAATGAAATAGCAATGATATAATGAAAACTCAAATATATATGAATAATGAGTTTAGATTAATGAAATATATCAAAATATCTTTCATCCTTAGGGCATTTATTGTAGTCAAAACTGAGGAAACTGAAACTAATTAAAG
>JBBYHL010000012.1:9734264-9749526 GCA_038381835.1 Adansonia madagascariensis
ATGAAATATATCAAAATATCTTTCATCCTTAGGGCATTTATTGTAGTCAAAACTGAGGAAACTGAAACTAATTAAAGATATGCCTAGTAAGTACCAATTTCGGGGGTTGTGGAGGTGCTAATTCTTCGCTACGCATAACCCACTCCCAAACCTGACTAACGAATCTTTGGACCTTATAAACCTTGAAATCGATGTTTTGAGTTTTGTAACTCAACATATCATTTTCAATAACCATCTGATCATGCCTAGACCAAAATGATCGGTGGTGACTCCAAGTCTTTGACCACTTCATGGTGGCCATCCAAGATCGATTGGACGAGTAATTTGTTCGATGGTTTTTTCCCTCGCTGTTATTTCATCACGCCTAACTTAAATCCCAACCAAGGGATAACCCAAAGGCAATTCCTAGCATTCCTTTCAAGTCACGTATGTCACCATCCAAGAGATTTAAGTGGGTGTTGTGTCTGGATAAGGGCGCATTATGACAGCTTGGCGACTCCACTGGGGAGAGGTTAGAGAGGTAGGCCTACAATTAGTTATGTCTTACTTATTTCTTGGATACTTAATGTTTTGTCATTATTTAACTTTAATCCCCTTTCATTTTTGTCTACCAGTCATTTATTTGTCATGATTATTTATCATGTGATCATTAAGGACTACTTTGTTCTCAAATAAATATTGATTCAAAAAATATAGCAATACAAGGGTAAACATCATGTTTGATTATTTTCCTTGACACATACTATGCACTTGCATTTACTTTAAATAAGGTTTACATTCTACCCTCTATTATTTAAATAAGGTTTAAATATGGTTTTCAATGACAATGTATAACCTTTACACTCCCTATCTTTCAAGGCTAAGATAAAAACCTCTACCCTCTATCTTTTGTGACTAAGATAGAACCTTCTCTCACTACTTTTGAAGGCTAAGTAGAAACCTTCTTTACTTTTCAATGGCTAAGTAGGAGCGTCCCCTATTTATAAGGATTTGAGGGTAAACAAATATAACCTCTAAAGGTTAGGTGTTTACAAGAATTTTGGCTCAAGAGAAATATGAATCTAAAGATACAAAATGAAGAAAACAAAAACAGAAAGAATTAATCCTATACAAAGATGAACTACTTAGTGAAAATGATAGAAAAGGTAAAAGTTTTAACTTTAAGCACAATCTCTTAGTTTTTCTTCTTATTAAAGGCATTGGAGATGCATATTTATAGCCTTGATCATAATTATAGCCTTTGGGGATATCTGGTGAAGGAATATAGCCATTGAAGCCTTCAAAATGTCATTCTTGTAGTTCTCCATGCCTTTGTATTGATACAATTGAGTGGGTATCGATACATTGTGTTTAATGGTCCAAAATATGACTGTTGAACAGTGCTGCATCGATACAGAATAATTTGTTTCGATACAGAGCAGTGCTATATCTATATAGAATAATCTGTCTCAATACATAATAGTGATTTTTGCATTTTAAGGTTGTTTAGCTATGCCAAGTATTGTATTGATATATACACATAGTATATCGATACATTCATATGAAAATCAATTTTTAGAGAGTTTTCATGACTTTAAAACATGTAAAACTTATCTAAAAACTGTTTTATATATAAAAGTATGTATCAAGAACATATTTTTGAGTGCTTAAAGGACTTAAAACACATTTTAGTATTTTTCAAAGTGTTTAAAAAAATATTTCATGGAAAAAATACTAATCTTTTTTAATTATATCAAAACCAAGATAATTCAAAGCTATTATGGCTAACAATCTCTTCATTTTTTATATTAAAAAACTTAAGGTGAATTTTCTTATAAAACTCCCCTTTAATAAAAGCATTATGAAATTTGATTTTTGGAGATTTTATAAAAAGGTTTTGAAACACTTGGCAATGGTATTTTTGGTCATATTTGGCTTAAACACAAAATGTTAAGGATTTCAATAATATAAATAATGTAAGCACATATGAAATCCTCCTATTTGCGAGCATAGACATATATATAAATGAATTACAAGCAGGCAAATTAACCCCTAAAACTCTCCCCCTTTTTGGAATATCAAAAAGGTGAAAGCAGATTAATTCAAAGCTAAGGGACTAATTTCAACAAGATTTCTAGAAGGTATATTAATTATGAAACATTTAAGAGCATGTATACCAATTATTGAGAAAATATATGCATTTAAGTCCTAATGTGTAGTTCATCCAAATTTTTATGTTCTTTTGTAGTCATTTAAGCACATTTGAGAGATAGAACATACCAATTATTGAAGGATTTTAAGAATTATTAATCCAATTGGTGTCTAGATACTGAATAGATACAATTTTGAATTTTTAATACACATGTATATTACAATAGATGCCATATGAAAGGTTAAAAAATTCAATAAAATCATTTGCTCATTCATGATATGTCAATAAAATCATTTGAGCAAACATTCAGTCAAAGAACATACTTAATTATGAGAATTATGCACTTAAGCATGTTCAAAGATTTATTCAAAGCAAACATTTTAAGCATACATTACATACTAGAATACCAATTATATATATAATTGACTCATGTATGTCACCAAACTTAATGTTAAAGGATAAGAATTTAATAGCATTTGTTTAATGATTACCTTAACCTTACCAAACTTTGATGATATGCTCATTGTAACTTGGAAGATCTTCATTTCTGGTGTTTGAGCATTTCTTGATGGTTTTGGTTTGATTTGAAGAGGTTGCATGCTTAATTTGCTTCCTTTTGCTATGCAACCGTTCATCTTTCAAGGATGGATTTATCTCTATGAACCTTGCAAAACTTAGGAACAATCTTGGCAAAAGATGAGAATTAAAGGTACCAAGCTTTTAATTGTAAAAGAATATTCAATAAGCTTAGATTTTGTTAGGAATGAAAGATGTTCAATGAGCTTAATGATATTTTGAAATAAGTGATACCAAATGAATGTAAAACATTAAGCATATGTGGTATCAATTATTGCAAAAAAAAAAATGATGTATGGAAAAATTTATATTTTTGAGCATTATAAGGCAATATAAGCATTTAATGCATTTGATTTGTGAAATACTCATCAATGAATCAAATATGATATTTAAGCATATAATGAGTTATGAAACGATGTTTATCAAGGTTTAGAAATCATAATATTGAAGGATTTCAAGTGAAAACTCATTAAAGAGGCCAATTTTGCATTTAAGAGCCAAAAAAAGCACAAAATTGGCCAAAATTCACTACTTGTATTGATACAGGGGGCTTTCATATTGATACACATAGTGATGTATTCATACAAAGTTCATTGTATCGATATAAGTTAGGTTTTTTTGGGTTTTTGTTCATTGTATTAATACAAGACTCTAAGCATTGATACATGTCTTAAGTTTTTTGAAAAATGCTTAGAAAAATATGCAATTTAGCATTCCAAAACCTATGATTTTATATTCTAATGCAAACTTTTGATTTAAGCATTTAAAACTCATATGAATAATCAAAGTTTGGATTAAAATGACTTTTAAAATCAAGCTTGAATGAATTAGCATATTTGGTCACATGAGTAAGGCAATATGCAACTAAAAGATTTTTATTCAAACTGTATATGCACAAGTTTAAAAAGTTATTTTCAATGTTTACCAAACTTTTTTGAGCCATAAATCATGAACATCCTAAGTCTCATGCAAGCATAACTGAATATAAAGCATTAAAGAAACTTAAGAACTTGCTAATGCATGTTTATGGCATCATATCTTATAAGTAAGCTTTAAATGTTCCCCCAAGGATATGCATATAATTTAGTCATCCAATAGAGCTTCTTAATGACTCATGACATGAAGTTTATCAAAATCAACTTTTTATGCATAAATTATTCTTAAATTATGCTTCATAACAACATTTTACAAATCGGTTTAACATATTATCATTAAGTACTAAATCATCTAATGCATGCACATTTAAGCTCATAGTTGCTCAAGATGCAAAACATGAATTTTCATTAAACCCATTTTGCATTAATAATAATTTTTTAAAATTCAATAAACCATTAATAATCACAACATAAATAACCAATACACATATCAAAATTTTAAAGCTTAGAGTTTACCCATCACACTTCTAGAGCATCCATTTGTATTGCGTTGCTCCTTATTGATCAAACACACCTATAAGAGACTTTCACTTGGTTTTTGGTACCCAAATTGCTTTGGGTCCTTGAATGTTAGTCTCAAAGCCTCTTGTTCCCTTAGGAACCCATACTTGCCTAACTTTAAATTGTATCCTTTTCTTGATAGGACAGGTACGCAAATTATGACCATGAAAATTATAGTGTGAGCACTTGGTCATATAAACTTGAAAAGATTTGTCTAAAATAATTTTCTTTTCTTGTTCCAAGCTTTCAATCTTTCTTTTCAAATCAAAATTAACTTTCTTTAAAATGTTAGTTCTTAGCTTGGAGTTATCAAAATTATTTTTCAAATCTTTGTTTTCATTCTCCAACACAAGTTTTCATTTTAAAAGTAAATCATTTTTTAACTTTTAATTGTGTTTAGGTTCAATTCCTCAAACTTAACTATAAGATCATCAAAAGCATCTTGTAACTCATCAAATGTATAGGAATTTAAATTTGGAGAGTTTGAGGTTATATTAGGCCCATCAAGAGCCATAAAGCAAAGCTTGCCAATTTGGTCTTCCTCAGAGTCATCATCATTAGAAGAGTCATTGTTGCTCCAAGTTGCTACAAATAACTTTTTCTTTTTCTTTTTCACTAATGGGTAATCGGATTTGACATGCCTTGATTCGTTGCAATTGTAACACACCACCTTATTAACCTTTTTAGATTGGGATGATTTGCCTTTATCTATCTTCATGAATTTCTTGAATTTCTTGGCAAATATAATCATCTCTATATCTTTACCATCCTCATCATTGTCATCCTCTTTTTTACTCATGGAAGCCTTCAATGCAACTCTAAATTTTCTTAGTTTCTCCCTTCCATGATTTATCTTTATTTTGTATGTGAGGAATGATCCGATGAGCTGGTCTAGGGCAAGGAGATTGAGTCCTTTGACTCTTCAATTGCAGTCACTTTAGCTTGCCATAACTTAGTAAGGCTATTCAACATTTTTTTGACCATTTCCTGGTTGGGATACACCTTTTCGAGACCCTTCCAGCCATTTACAATGTTCGTGAATCTATCAAACATCTGCTTAATGCTCTCTTCGATTTTATCTTGAATATCTCATAATCAAGAGTGAGTATGTTTATCTTGGACTCTTTGACTTGATTGGTCCCTTCATGTGTGATAGCCAACTTATCCTATATCTCTTTGGCATTATCACACAAAGACACCCTATTGTACTCATTGGGGCCTAATGCACAAAAAAGTACGTGCATGGTCTTGGCATTAAGTTGAGTCATCTTAGTGTCTTTCTCATCCCATTCTCATTCTTCCTTAGGAACTTAAAGATCACCTACCATCTTTGTTTGGATGAGTTAGCCTTTCATGATTATCTTCCAAACTTAATAATTAATTATTTGGACAAATAGTCTCATCCTTGTCTTCCAATACGAGTAATCTTCATCATTGAAGAGAGGAGGCCTTATGATTGAATGTCCTTATTGGCCTATACCGAAAATATCACCACTATCCATTTGCTTAGTCTTTTGCGGATCTTTGCTCAAGGATGTTAAGCCTATAAGAATGAGACACAAGCTTTGATATCAATTATTAGACCTTTTAGTGGTGAATGAAATCAACAAGGGGTGAATTGATTTCTCAAAACTTTGGTAAATTAAAACTTTGATAAATAAAATTAAGAAATCTAAACAATATACTTTGAAGTGCAAGTTAGTGAATAGAAATAAATAATTAAACACAAGAGAAAGAGAAACAAACTTAATGATTTAGACAGGTTCAGCCTCAAGTGCCTACATCCTCTACCTCACCTTTACTTGCCTTGGATTTTCATAATTCACTAGCTTGAATTGTTTATCTTTCAAGGATAAGGTACAACAACCTTTAGACTCCTTATCTTTTAAGGCTAAGATAAAAACTTCTACCCTCTATCTTTTATGGCCAAGATAGAACCCTATCTCACTACTTTTGAAGACTAAGTAGAAACCTTCTCTACTTTTAAATGGCTAAGTAGGAACCTCCTCTTTTTATAATGATTTGAGTGTAAACAAATAGAACCTCTAAGGTTTAGGTGTTTATAAGAATTTTGGCTTAAGGGAAATATGTATCTAAAGACACAAAATGAAAAATACAAAAATAGGAAGAATTAATCCTATACAAAGATGAACTGCTTAGTGAAAATGATAGAAAAGATAAAAGATTTGACTCTAAGCATGGTCTCTTGGTTCTTCTTCTTGTTAAAGATGTTGGAGATACTTATTTATAGCCTTGATCATGATTATAGCTGTTGAGGATATTTGGTGAAGGAATATAGCTATTAAAGCCTTTAAAATGTCATTTCCCATTGTTCCCTACGCCGTTGTATCGATGCAGTTGAGTGGGTATTGATATATTGTGTTTAATGGTCCAAAATATGACCGTTGAATAGTGCTGTATCGATACAGAATAATCTGTCTCAATATAGAACAGTGCTATATTGATATAGAATAATCTGTCTTGATACATGAACAATGATTTCTGCATTTTAAGTTTATTTAGCTATTGCTAAGTATTGTATCGATACATACACATAGTGTATCGATACATTCATATGAAAATCAATTTTAAGAGGTTTTTCATGACTTTAAACATGTAAAACTTATCTAAAAAGTGTTTTATATATATTAAGAACACATTTTTGAGTGCTTAAAGGAGTTAAAACTCATTCTAATATTTTTCAAAGTGTTTACAAAATATTTCATGGAAAAATACTAATATTGAAAATATTTAAACAAAAGCTAATTCAGCTTAAGTTTTAGTTATATCAAAATTAAGATTAATTCAAAGCTAATATGGCCAACTTGACACATCTTTGGACATGAGCATGGGTATATAACCGTCTAAGGACTCTCTAAATACATGAAAAAATTTTTAAAAAAAAATTAAATATACCATTGTCGAAAGCATACATTTATTCGACATTCACACTAACTTCAAATAACATAGATACCATCTTATTGTATATAACCCATTAGGTTTCCAGTATGTTAGCATCAAAAATGAATTATAATCTAAGCTTTTCAATATAGCTTACAATTTATGAATAGAGATCATGAACAGTATCTAATAATGCATTTTGACCACCTAAAGGTTATAGAGTCAATGTGACCTCTTTGAAATTTTTCAATAATCAGTCAATTAATGTAATTTGTTTTTTTTTTCAACAAATATCTTAAAAACAATAAGCATGGTATAGAGTCAACTTATGTTATCAATTCATATTAGTTTTTGTAGCTGATGGTGGACATCATGAATTTATCCACACACATACGCCAAAAAAAAAGGAACAATTTCTTATAAACTCATGTTGCTTTTTTCAGAGACTTTGTCAAGTTAATAAAAGCTAAGAACATGTAACATATATGTCCCAATGTCACTTAGAGTGTTGAATCCTCTTTAGATCATTTATCCACCTTCACATGATTTATACCTTACCCAAAATCACCCTACCATAGGTATTCCTTCTTGATACTCGTGTAAATGAAATTAGTGCATAGCAATCCCTTAAAATATGACTAGGTATCACAAGTTGGAGGACTATTTACACAATTGGCACATAAGAACATTTTCATTGACCCTCAAGTGATAATACTAAATAGAGTTCTCACAACAGGTCATGTTTAGTGACTTTGTTCAACAAACAAGCAATCCTAAGTATCTTTTGTACTTCAAGCATGAGATCGATTGCTTAGTTCACAAGTAAGAAGGCTTAACACATATTGGTTTTTGAGTATTTCCAATGATTTACTTGACAATACGATGATCAAGAACAATTTTAAAAGCATAGATTTGATGCGTAAGGATCTCACAATTATAACCATATAATTCCTTTATGTTATTAGTTGTATATCCCTTTTTCAATTTAATTGGCTTTAGTTCATACAGTAACAATCTTGCACCTCCACTAAGCCAACTGATAATGTATCCAAAGTCACATTCTTTTGATTAGTAATTGTTTTAACTAGGATATAGCTTTACTACTTTTGTGAGAATATGCTTCATTTATATTCATGATAATTTTATTATTAAAGTCATTAAATGATTCAAATCATAACAAGGCTTAGAGATTCCAATCATATGTAGTTGTTACTTTAACAATAGCCAGAATCTTTTATTAGCTCATAGGCTAATGATCCAAATGCAAATCCTTTTGCAAGCCTAAACAAAAGAGTTTGTTTATGACGTCTAGGGCATAAAGATGCTATTTTCAAATAAATGCATTTTTAACTTCATGGCTAATTTTATCTCTAAGCATAATCTTTAACATTTAAATAGTTAATTTCTCCCATTAAATCCCACGTATGTAGAATTAAAGAGAATTGGATTCAAAAACAATTTTGAATGCCATTAGTTTGTAAGCTGTTTCGTATTCTTAAATGTTATTGCAAGTTATTGAGAGTATACAACCATGATATATAACAATTCTATAATAAATGATTTTTTTAAAGGAATGAATCGAAGCATGGTGTTTAAAACATACTTAAAACATCCTTAATTGGCACATGATTGCCAAAATAAATATCTTATGGTCCATCTTCATTGCTCTTTACTTTTGGTCCTTACAATATGTCACAAATATTCAAAGTACTAACATCAAGGCATCATATGCCAAGAGAATTGAATTAATCTCAAAATATATTTGAAACTAAGGCTTCTCTAAGCTTATTCAATTTGATCATATCAATGTCCATTTTTTTTAACAATCTCTCATCTAGCGAAATAGCTTTCCACAATGACAGAAGTTCCCTAATCATTGCCTTTGTCTTTGTCAAAAGAAAGTCTAAGGTCAGTGCTTGGATCATGATCCATGACCAATCCAGGCTACTTAAGTCTCAAAATACATTCTATCACATGAGTCCTTATGAGGCTACCTTCTAACATCTTGCTTTGGAAAAATTTCTTGGAGATGTTGAACCTCTTAGTGTGATTCTCCTTATTTGAACAATTCTATAAGGTTTTGAATGATATTTTGAGTGTTAATAAACTTGTGCTGCTTTCAAAGTTCAAGTGTCATATAAGCCAATCATCACATTATGGCTTGTTCGAGGTCATCTATATGAACTTCATAGGTTATACTAACTTAATTAGATGTATCAACAGCGGGTTTGTTCTAGAATAGGTTTATTTAAAATATAAGCCTTTTCTTTCGTATTAAGGCAGTCTTAATATTGTGGGACTAGTCAACGGAGTTTGGTGCATTAAACTTATTACCATGTTAGTTTGCTAGCCATGTTGTGTTTTATCCAATACTAATAAAAATATTTTATAGTTGATAATTGCAATTTGTACTCAGTCATGTTTTACAACTTTAATGATTATTCTCATTATTTTAATAAAATAATAGCCCTCAACTACTATTTTGAGACATTTAACTTTTAAATTTTTTAATGATTTGTGTTCTTATTGCATTAGTTGAATTGTGCAATATTTTGGTAGAAAATTTTGTTTAATATGGGTGCAAGTTTACAGACTTAACTAAGTTAAATCTTTCTTTATCTTTTTTTTTTTTTAATTGAAGGATTGCCAAATTATGCTCTTACATTCTAGGACTCTGGTACAGAAAGTGCCATGCAATTTGACCCTTTTTTTTTTTAAAAAATTTTACAGTAACTAACCGCATTAAGCCTTGAAACTATGCTCTTGTCCATGTGCTTTATACTTGCAAGGATCAGACTTTGATCATTGCAACAGCTAGTAATCCCTTTTAGTTTTTCAGGTATATTTTGAATTTAGGAACTGTTTTTGGAAATTGGTGCCTTTTTTAGTGTACCTCTTTCTTTAAGGGTGCTTTTTTTTTTTTTTTTTTTTCCGAATAACCTTGGTGTGCAAATTTTTTTTTTTTTGGTTGGCAGGGATTGAACCTTGGTCATTGGAACTAGAGTTGAGCACTCCACTAATAGACCACATGGCTATAGGCGAACTACCTTGGTCTTCAAGAATTGCAATTAGTCTCTACTTCTGTAGCATTCTTTATTGATCATCAGCTCCTTTGTTCCTCTTCTTATTAGTCATCTGCATACTTCTATTTATTTGAAAAGTTTTCCTTTGTCTTCAGGGCTGAAACTGATTTCCGACAATTAATTTTGTTTTAATTTTAATTTGGTGAAGAACTTCAGAGCTGATGGAATTTTACAGGGTAAATCTTTCATATAAGCTTGTTTGTTGAGCTTAGCAGTGAAATTGTGGAGTTGCTTTATTATGCAATCATTATCTTGGTATTTCTGTTCGCATCCTTTGCACTTGTTGCTTCAAGTGTTAGATAAGATTTGACAACTTTTATTGCACTGAACTGGCATACTAAAACATTTTCTCCTATGAAATATGTAGCAGTCAGATTTGAAATTGAAGGAGTGCTTGCACATAACTGAGAAGTCAAAAGTGTTCCCTGTCATATATGACTGCAACAGGTATATGGTTTTTGGTAATGCCTATCTGGTTAGTAGGATTTTTATCTTTTCTGACAGCAATCAGTTAAACATAAATCAAAGCTATTTAAGCTTCTATCCATATTTAGTCCTTTTCCAGTGTTTGCTTATGCCGTAAATCTTGCAAGGTTTAAAGATATCGCATATTTCTTACAGATGGATGGATTTTTTTTTTTTTAACACACAACTGTTTTGTCTTTACCACCAATTATTAATGGTGCACACTCAGCTATCACTTTAAAGACTAAAAATGTCTTCATTGAATGCACAGCAACTGAGTTAACAAAGGCCAAGATTGTTTTGAATACAATCGTAAGCAGTTGATTGCTGGTAGGTAGTGTCTGTTCTTATCTGCATGCAGGTAGTGGTAAGAATGACTTTTCTGTCTGTCTATAGGTAACGAAATTTTCAGCATATTGTGAAAGGAAATTTGAGGTAGAACCAGTAGAAGTGATATCATTTGATGGAAACTCAGGTGTTTATCCTGATTTACCAGAATATAATACGGAAATTCCACTATCATATATTGCTGGTTCTATTGGAATTCCTCTGCAGGTGGATGAGGTATTTTTTCCGTCTCTTTTTCCCCTTTTTTATGTTTCTTTTATGACATCATCTATTGAAAGTAATTGAATTCCACTCTTGATTGTGTGATTATTTTGTTCTGATCTTTTTATATGTTGTAAACTGGTGCAATTTTGTCTGAATTTGTTGTTCAAACTGCTCATTTTAATATTGCTGTTCCCATAGTGATGAAGTATAGCCAGGTGAATAGGGTTCATGGCAGTTTCTTGAATTCTTTTGGAAAACAAGGACATAGAATAGAAGAGAAGAAATCCATAAACTTCACATTCAGGGTCTTTAGGAGTCATATATCATAAAGCAATGATGCTGGAAATTCTTTGATATTGAACTATATATCGCAACAGAAATATATCATTGATTTATATTGGCTCCTTTTATCCCCAATACATAAAAGAAATAGAACTCCAATTTCAACTGGGTCTTTCACAGATACTTAGGCTCCAAATAGATAAACTAACAAACTTAAATTAAAACAAAACCCGTTATGATAGGAAAACTCAAATTAAGATCCTAGCCTCAAAATCTGAAATTTCCAGCAAACCTGAAAATTATAAAAAATGACCCTGGCGCTTAAAGCCCAAGAATAGAAAGATAAAGTAAGGATTTACAGTTTCAATTGAAAGAATAATAAACCAAGACTCAAAAGCAGCTAATGAAGCCCACTCGAGCTCCAAACTAAGCTTTTAATGGACACTTGGTTCATTAAGGCTTTTGCTTTAGAACAGCTCGGGATGCCTTCAAAACACCTTTGGAAGCTTTTTCCAGTACGTTCCATCATCCAGAAAGCTAACTTTGTCGTTAGCTTCTTATTGAATGTAATGGGGCTGATTTTGACTAAATACATCATGTTTGAAGTGAACTACTTGTGGTAATGTTCGTTACTTGTATAATGTTATCAGGTTCTAGAGATCGTGGGGGAATGATGCAACCTCAAGGGTACTTTTGGATTGTTGTAATGGTTTAGAGCATGACATTGTAAGGCGTAATAGTTTTACATTGTTCAAATGCTTTCAAGAAATTGATGGGCTTATCTTGGTATTACATTTGAAATCACTGTCTCAATTTTTTCGATTGTGTCTGTACGCATGATTTCAACTCCCACTCCACCCACTCTGTTCAGGATAGACGACTAACCACTAATTTGCCTATTATCATTTGACCCAATTTCAATGAAGTCAGCTTGCAAATGCATTTCTCTAATTAGGAAAAACTAACACAAAAGCAATTGGCTGAGGTAATTTCCAATCAAATCATATATATGTTTTTTTAAATATTTAAATTGAGCTGGAGTCTTCTTGAACTTGATTGGCCAACTTCTTCACACTTCCTGTTTTGTCTGTATTTATCTGACAATTGTTCTCTTTCTTATTGCGAACATTTTACCAGTAAAATTTTGCATTATTAGAAATTCCATTTATTCTTTTCAGTTATGTACCACATATGGAATGTGGTGCGAATTTCTAGTTATTATTATATAAAACAAACTGGTAAGGTGGAGTGAGACCAAATCAGAGATTTTTTTTATTAAATACTTAGAAGTGTGCATTAAATTTTAATCAAATAAGTACTTGGCTTTTCCTCTTTCTTTTTTTCTTTACTCTCTTTAAAAGGTTTTATGTTAAGAAACTGACTTTTCTCCTATTTTATCTCTCAAAGTACCTTGAACTCAAAAGTAAAACCTATTTAAATATATATATTCATTTGTGCCACACATTTGTTGCCCACCATGTAAGCTAGGATTTCATAAAGCTTTTCTTCTGTGTGTGTATTAAATGGGGGTTGGGGCGAGGGGGTTAGATAGTTGATAGTTGTCGATGCTACTCGTTTATAATGCTCACTTCTTTTAGCTTGATTTTTAAATTATTAGTGTAGTGAAGTAGAGATCATATCCTACAAGTACCTTTAGAAGTTCAAAACTGATTTTGAAAATAGAAAGAAAAGTAACGATGTGGGAAAAATAGTAGAGTCTAGTTGAGAAAAAAAACAATAAAAGTAAATAGGGGTTTTAAATTGTTTTTGATTTAAAACAAAATAAAAAAAAACCTCGAAAATAATTTAAGTAATAAAAATTAACAATGAAAAGACTTTGGTAGTAAATCGATATTGCTTACTAGTATATTATTATTAATCATTGAAAACTCTTATGTATATTTTTTAAACAAATAAATTAGCCATGTAATCAAATATGTATTAACTTCCTTACTTTCCCTTACTTCCTAATTAACCAAGTTAAGCACTATGATTAACCCTTATCATTTAACTACCCTAAAGGAAGCTTTAGAATATAATTAAAAGATAGCTTTAAAAACTAGGAAAGTTTAACTAATTCAATCTAACAAAATCAAATGCTGATTTTATTTAAGAAAGACTTGTATTTTTCATAACTTTTAAAATGTAAACTTGAACATCCTCAGTAAAGTTATTTTGCTACTTATGTAAAACTAATCAAACTATTACGTTTTTGTTTAATTAAACTAGCTCTAGATTGAATATGAGAAAACTACTAGCATGCATCCTAGAAGTTGAAATCATATAACTATGACATTTAAATCGAAAAACACAAGATATTTGTTAAAAAATGACTTTGAAAACAAATTCATTTATTTTTCATGATGAATAATACAAAAGCTTGTAAATCTTTTTACTGCCAAATAAAAAACTTAGAAAAAATAGTTTAGAAAATAATGAAGAAAATAGAGAAGAAAAATAAGAATAAGATGATTAAAACTATTTAACCCCTCTCTATTTATAAGGAAAGAATTAAACTAAACTAGGGATAAAGATAATTACAATAATTTATCACAATAAAAATCAAAAATCAAAAATCAATCTCTAATCTTTATCTTGATCTCTTAAGAGGTTATGTGTAATCTTCTTTCTGAATGTAGCCATAAAGTTGGATTTGTGGGCTGATTTTCTTCATTTATCCAAGAGATAAATATAATCTTCAAAGGTAATTATTTCAGCTTTCAAACTCTTAAACCAAGTAGAACTTTATCTTCCAACTTCTCCTAGTGTGATTAAAGTTCTTCAAGATTAGCTCACTAGAATTCAAAACCCACAAGAATTCCCTAACCTAGCCAATTTCTACTTCTTTTGTATTTTTCATCCAATTAAGTCTTGCAAAATAAAAAAGAAAAATAAATGCTTATGATCATCATAAAAAATAACTAGAAAAGATTAAAATAGAAAAATAATTTATATAAAATTAAACACTTATCAAATTCCCCCACACTTAGATTTTGCTAGTCCTCTAGCAAACTAGACCTAAACTAATCCTAAATGCAAGTAAACTCTAAATCTTTCCAAAGCTTTTAAAGATTCATACATGTCAAAAATAAAGAATATAGCAAGAATAAAATTTCTTTCATAGGATTAACACCCATCTTAGATAAGAGATTTTTATGAACAACTCATTATACATATCTTGGCTGTTCTCAATAGATATGCACTCAGTATCACACAAGCGTTTAGGCTTAGTATTTCTCTCAAATGCAATCCATGAAAATGCACTACCATATGCTTGCCTGTTCATCTCATCTCCATCACTTATGATACATGCTAACACAAATTAGAAGGTCTTTAACATGGTTGTAATGGGGCTAAGGTATAGGAATGGTAGCAACAAAGAATGGATAAACAAAGGTTAATTAAAGACAAAGAAACTAGTAGAGCACAAAGTTGAATAAAAAAAATATGACTTTAAATTTCAAAATTTAAATTGCATACTTAGTCTTTTTTTAGACATTTTGAATATCAAATTTACTTTTTTTTTCTTTTTTTTTTCTATCACATGAGAACACCTTTTTTTTTTTTTTTACTTTGACTTTTTTCTTGGTTTTTACTCTTTGTTTCATGGAGCTTTCAAACATGATTCCATAGCTCATATACCAACTACTTCTTTTTTCCTTTTTTTCCAAACTCAAGCCTCAAGAATTCACCTTTTTCACATTTTTCTCTTAAAAAAAATTCAAACATGTAACTAAATGCTCTACAAAAGGTAGAATAATTTGTTTTACAATTTTAGGCTCAAACATGGTTTAAACAAAGAAAAGTTAACATTAGGCTCAAATAGGTTCACTAAG
>JBBYHL010000012.1:9761326-9771757 GCA_038381835.1 Adansonia madagascariensis
AATTTAAGATATAAAACTTATTTGATATGCTACTAAAAATAACTCTTTGTAGAATTTTTCTTTAAGTCTTTCATAAATTTGAGATATGATTTTATAATTAAAAATATGTGAATATAATAATGTAATTAATAAAATTTTCTCAAATAAATTTGTAGCTTTTAGCTACGTAAGATTTTCAATTTATTTGTTTAAAATGACTTTTTTTCTTTAAAATAATATAATATGTGGTTTGTTGAAATGAATCATAGACAATTTTAAAAAAAAAAAACCTATTAAAAATGTCAATTTTCAATGGTTTATCAAATATGTCATTCTCTTGTGAAAGATAATTATTAAGCTATTTTGACTTAAAAAGGAAAATTTTAAATTTAAATCTTCTTATTATTGATTCAACTTCATTAAAAATTTTATCAATTGCTTTTAATACATTCATTGGCATCGATCATATGTGCAAGACTCATCTATAAATTTATGGTAAAGTCATAATTTGACATTAAGTGCTAATAAACACATTGTGACACTTAAAATTAACAATTAGGCTAACATCATTTTCAAATAAAAAAACTACCACTTCAACATTTAGACTCCATCAAACCTAATAATATTCTGATTACATGATCAGTATCAATCATATGTATATGACTTATCTATGAATTAATTGTAAAAATCATAATTATTAAAGCTCCATTGGAGAGTAAGGTATGAAAAAAAAAATAATAGAAGGAACCCAACATAAATATGGTTATAAAATGACAAGTTTAACTTGGCATTAAATACTGATAAACACTGTGACACTTAAAATTAACAATTAGGGTAATATTATTTTCGTATAAAGAAACTAACACCACTTTAGCATTTGGATACATCTTTGATTGATTACAAAATATTAGAAATCCAACATTAAATTTTCATAGGATGACCATGATTACACTTTAAGCACAAAGTAACAATAAAACAGAAAAAAAATACTATGTTCTACTTGACTTACACCTTTGATCTCTCATTTGAAATAAATCTAATTCAACTTAATTAATTAAGCTTGATAATCTTTTATTTTAAGGATATTCAACAAATTCCTTGTTTACAAGATACAATCAATCAAAAAAGTGTAAAGTTTTAATACTTGAAATTAGATCTACTTATAGCCAAGTTATTCGGTCGGTTTAGATTGGACTTTAGATAGGCCTTTTATCAATTTGAGTAAGCTTGACCCGGCTTGAATTGATATTTAAAAATATTTTTATTTGAATTTAATTATAAAATGTATAACTATTAGTATAAAAATATTTTTAAATTTTTTATTAATTATGAATAGTAAATATGAGTACTATAGGTAGGCTAGACCGGACCAAACCAAAAACAAGCCTAAGAAAAGAATCCAAATTTTTTTCATCCAACCTATGGACACTTCTATTTGAAATATTTCAATTGAAATTGTGCACATATGGAAAGCTAGCTAATTCATTGCTATTATTTTAGGTATAAAATTTGTTTTAATTCATTGGTTAGCTTTTATTCATTCTCCATTTTAAAGCTATATGAATATTTTAGCGCCGAGATCTCAATGTGACTGATTTTATTCTACTCTATGAAATAATTCCTTGATGATACCTAGTTTTATAAGGTTCATTTGATGGTTAGCAGAATTTATATTTGCTTGGACAAACGATGATCATTATCCTCCCATGTTGATAGAATTTATTTGCTAAATAAAACAAACTATGATAATTATATTATAATTAAAATCCAAATCAAACTATAATTAAAAATTTTAATTAATTACCCATTAAATTATAAACTCAAAAAGAATATAAATATTTAAAACAATAACATTAATTTGCTTGAAGTTGAGATTTTTTATTTGCTAAATTTTAATTTCTTTCTTTGCATCTTCACAATTCCTTAAAACGATGAAAGGATACAAATAACATAAACATGAAAGAAAAACTGATTAAAAGTCCAACATGAAATAAAACATAATTGGAGGAATTCCTCCATGTAGAGCATATCATCATGGATATTTGGACTTTGTTTGATTTCTATTATATGTAAAAAAGAAATAATATGACATCAAAATTAATAATTTAAATGATATTTATTTTCATCATTTATTTCATAATTAGAAATAAAAAGTAATAAAATACAAATCTAACATCTTATTTAATAATTCATAACTTATAACATCATTGAACATGGTCTTTTTTACTACTTCATCATAATGTTTTTCTTTTGATTCAATATTCAAAGTGTTTAAAAATTTCACTAACATCAATCCATCTAATATTATTATTCGATAGTTATTTTTCAAACAATTTATTGATATAATATAAAAACCAAAACTTTAAATAACCTTATTTTTTTTAATAAATAAAGAACTAATCATTAAACGACATGTGACACAATATTACGTTTGATTTACAAGAATGGTGTATAGTTGTAATGGAATAACTATTTCTATGAGAATATAATAGAGACGAAAGTAATGGAATAGCTATAGCAGTTGTTTGATTCAGTGGAATAGAACATTATAAGATTCGAATCATTGACAAAAGAGATTTGAATCTCTTAGAGCAATTTTGTATTCCGTCCAAGGTCGAAATAGCTATTAAGTAAGAAAGGTGTAAAATGACTATTTTGGCCTTGGGTGAAATAGGGCTAGAATTAGCTATTCTACGGAATGGGCATTCAGGGAATCAAACGGTCACGTCACTGTAGCATGTTGAATTAGCTTGTAACAGAATGGCAATTACAGTAAACCAAACATGCTATGAAAATTATTTGAATAGTGTCATATATATAAACAAGAATACAAATATGAAAAACAACTAAAATACAACATGAAATAAAAAAATAACCACAAGAAAAATAAACGAATGTGTTGAAATTCAAAGAAGGAATGCAAGTAAGTCATCTATGCTAATAAATTCCTGCCTACATGGGGCAAGAAGCCTACTTAAAAAAAGAAAAAAGAAATTCCCTTATATAAAACGAAGGTGATATAAGATTGTGAGTTATTTGAATAATGCCAATGAGACTTGATAATTTTGAATACAACACTGAAATAACTAAAACACAATATAACATGAATGAAAACATGAATGTTCCAAAATTAGTAAAAATAAAAAAAATAACTTTATAAGATTAGAAAATTCTACATATAGTTTTTCATTATAATATTTTATAATATAATTTTCATAGGGTTTAGTATAAGTGAAAGTCTAACCAATAATGAATTAAAAAAAATTTTATGCATTTGTATTATAATTAGTTATCATTTAATTATGTTATATCATTAATTTTATTTTTTTATAATTTATTCATGGGCAAAAATTAATCCATATTCATGAAACACATACTTTTTTACATTTTGTGTTATAGTTAAAGTAAAGTATATAATTCAATCATTTTTATGTTTATGATATATTAAATAAAAATTATGCATAAAACAGTGTTAAAAAAATAAAATCCAAATGAAGTTTGAGATTACATATATCTTATAAAATAAGATGAAAGTTGTCACCTGTGGTAAGCAATTGTTTTTTTTTTTTTATAATTATCGCATATTTTATTTGTATTACTTTATGTTATAATCGTATCAGGATATATATAAATTTTAACACGTCATGAATACAACATGAGAAACATAATTATAACATTGTATAATATAAAAAATATGAACACAACATGAACAAATGAATAACGTGTTAAAATCTATATAAAACAAATTATGAACAAATGAATAACGTGTTAAAATCTATATAAAACAAATTATTAACGTGTCCCAAACACAAATATTACCACACATGACTAAACATTGGAAGTTATTTTAATAGTGTTAATTAGACTTGATAATTTCAAACATAATAACACAAACGCAACATGAAAAAACTTATTTAAAATTGACACAACCAAAAAATGAAATGAATACATGAAAATGTCAAAATATATATAAAAATAAATTATTAATATTTCAAATTTTATATAATATGTAATAAAAAAACAAAATACAACCTGAATACACTAAATAAAAAATAAAAAACACAAAATTAAAATTAAAATTAAAATTAAAAAATTAAAAATTAAAAATTAAAAATTAAAAATTAAAAAAATTGGATGAAATGAAAGCCGCAAAATAATCAATCCTCAATTTGAATCAATATGACAAAATTACCCCAATTGAAAATCAGTTGGGAGATTACTTTAATTTGTGGGAAAGAAAATATGTGGGCTAATTTTGCCTTTGTTAGATTTGATTAATTTTTAATTTTGATTTGCTCATAGTCAGATAGTTTATTGGATCTAACAAATTTAGATTTAATATAAAATATTTTGTAATTCAGATTTAAATAATAAAAATTATTTTTATTTAAATTAAATATTAATATTAGTATTAGTATTAGTATCAGAACAAAACTAATTTTGTAATATTATTTTATCAATTGGGTTCATCATTCTCTCACAGACGTGTTTGTTCCCCAATTATCATCTTCCCTAAAGCCTAGTAAGCAGTCGGACCAATAAATCAGGCCCAAAAAAAAAAAAAAGTAAAATAAAAATTAAAAGAAACAAAAGAAGGCCTATGATTGGGGGGATGGACAACATTTATCACCACGCAAAAATCAAAATGGCGAGTGAGACAGAGAGCGAGTGAAAAAAAAAAAAACCCCAAATGTCGCAAGAAGGAAACCCTAAATTCCCAACACCTCCCTCTCCGGTTCTCTACGCGCCTTAAGCCCACTCGCCTTCGGTTTTTGCAGAATCATCACTCATGCCATTTCACCTCCACTTCAGGTTTCCCTCTCTTTCTCAACTTTTTGCTTTTTGAATATTGCCAATTTCCCTGTTCTTTTCCTTTTCCGAATTCGATCTACCGAGTAATTTTATTTTTCTTTTCCTTTTGTTTTTAATCGCAACTAATATCTGATTGAAACCTTTGGCAATTATCTTGTTTTATTGATTTTGCTTTTGCTTGATGTATTATGTTGGTTCATTTAATTCTCTAAGCAAATTTGATTCAAAATGAAATTGAAACCTTAATTTATTTGGTCCCATGCATGGATATTATTTTGCTGATAAAGAATAATTTTGCAGATAATAAGATCATTTGCCTGCTGATTTTTGACTAAGACTCTAAATTTCTCAACATTCTGCTCTTTTAAAATGTTGGTATTAAGAGAAAAAAAGTCTGCACGCTATATACTTGCAGCTAAGGAACTTCAAAATGCCTATTTTACTACTGAAATCTTTTTAGCGTTGGAATTTGCTTCCTCTAGATATATGTATGTCCAGCATTCATAAAGAGCATTAGAGGACTTGGATTAGTTTGTTTCTTGTTATAATCAGAGTTGCCTATCGTGGATTGGGCTTTGTGCCGGTTTTTTTAATGTTGACATCATGCCATCTTTTGACCCTCTTCTCAGGTTCAATCAGGGAAACGGTTGAAGTAAATAAGTTTCAATCATGGACATAGATCTTAGGTTACCTTCTGGTGAACAGTGTAAGGAAGATGACCAAGCAAATGGAATTGATAATATATTTGATGGTGATGAAAAACTGCATCATGGAGTGGTTCAGGCTGGAAATATTGTTGATTTAGGAGAGGATGTACGTGCTGAAGATGGTGGGGACATGAATTCTTCTTCTGCGGACATGGTGACTTTCAAGGAGGATACGAACCTTGAGCCACTTTCTGGTATGGAGTTTGAATCACATGGGGAAGCATATTCATTTTATCAAGAATATGCTCGGTCTGTGGGATTCAACACTGCTATACAAAATAGCCGTCGTTCAAAAACATCAAGAGAATTTATTGATGCAAAGTTTGCATGTTCTAGATATGGGACTAAGCGGGAGTATGACAAGTCTTTTAGTCGTCCACGTGCCAGACAAAGCAAGCAAGACCCAGAAAATACAACTGGTCGGCGATCATGTTCAAAGACGGATTGTAAAGCGAGCATGCATGTGAAGAGGAGGCCTGATGGCAAATGGGTTGTTCATAGTTTTGTGAAAGAACATAACCATGAACTTTTACCAGCCCAAGCTGTCAGTGAACAGACCAGAAGGATGTATGCTGCAATGGCAAGACAATTTGCTGAATATAAAAATGTTGTTGGTCTGAAGAATGATCCCAAAAATCCTCTTGATAAAGGTCAACATTTGGCATTAGAGGCAGGAGATGTTAAGTTATTGCTCGAATTTTTTACACACATGCAGAACATAAATTCAAACTTCTTTTATGCAATAGACCTGGGTGAAGATCAACGTCTGAAAAGTTTGTTTTGGGTTGATGCAAAGAGTAGGCATGATTACAGTTATTTCTATGATGTTGTGTCTTTAGATACCACTTATGTCAGAAACAAATATAAAGTGCCTCTTGCACTATTTATTGGAGTGAACCACCATTACCAGTTTATGCCACTTGGATGTGCATTGATATCGGATGAGACTGCAGCAACATTTTCTTGGCTAATGCAGACATGGCTGAAAGCAATGGGCGGACAATCTCCTAGAGTTATAATCACCGACCAAGACAGAACTGTTAAATCAGTTGTTGCAGAAATATTTCCAAATACTCATCATTGCTTCTTTCTGTGGCATGTGCTAGGAAAGGTTTCTGAAAATCTTGGTCATGTAATCAAACAACATGGAAACTTTATGGCAAAATTTGAGAAATGCATCAACAGGTCATGGACAGAGGAAGAGTTTGCCAAAAGGTGGCGGAAAATTCTTGATAGATTTGAACTCAAAGATGACGAATGGATGAAATTATTGTATGAAGACTGCAAAAAGTGGGCGCCAACCTTTATAATGGATGTTTTGTTGGCTGGGATGTCTACGGTTCAGAGATCTGAGAGTGTGAATTCATTCTTTGACAAGTATGTACATAAGAAGACCACAGTGCAAGAGTTTTTGAAGCAGTATGAAGCCATTTTGCAAGATAGGTATGAAGAAGAAGCCAAAGCAAATTTTGATTCATGGAGCAAAGTGCCTACACTAAAATCTCCTTCACCTTTTGAGAAGAGTGTTGCAGGGGTGTATACACATACGGTATTCAAGAAGTTCCAAGTCGAGGTTGTGGGTGCAATTGCTTGTCACCCAAAGCAAGAAAATGATGATTCGACATGCAGCATATTTAGAGTTCAAGATCTTGAAAAGAATCAGGATTTTGTTGTTACATGGAATGAGATGAAAGCAGAAGTTTCTTGTATGTGCCGATTATATGAATACAAAGGCTATCTCTGCAGGCATGCTATGGTAGTCCTCCAAATAACTGGCCACTCGGCCATCCCTTCTCAATATATTTTGAAACGATGGACAAAGGAGGCAAAGAACCGGCATCTAATGGGAGAAGAATCTGAACAAGTGCAATCTAGGGTGCAGAGATACAATGATCTATTTCAACGGGCTATGAAGTTGATTGAGGAGGGTTCATTGTCTCAAGAGAGCTACTATATTGCATTCCGAAGCCTGGAAGAAGCTTTTGGTAACTGTTTGAGTGCAAACACTTCTAACAAGAGCCTTGCAGAAGCTGTCACATCTCCCACCCAGGGTATGATCTGTATTGAAGAAGACAATCAAAGCAGAAGCACAAGCAAGGCTAATAAGAAAAAGAACCCAACGAAAAAAAGAAAGGTTAGCTATAAATACTGATTGGCATATGGATATTTTTGGCAGATTTTATTCGGAGTCCTTATTTGAGTTTTTTTTTTCTTTTTGGTGGTTGTTATTGTTGTTGCAGGGAAACTCAGAGCAGGAGGTAATGACTGTTGCAGCAACAGATGGCTTGCAACAAATGGTTAGTCCTGTTTTATAACTTAGCAGCCTTGTGAAAGATGTTTTAATGCCAACAGCTGCGTTGGCTGTTGGGAGAGGTGCTGGTCTCTTAGTTCCAATGACTAGGGATTCACCTCTGACAACCTCAAAAAGGGGAAAAAAAAAAAGAAAAAAATATGTTTAAATGATTTACGACACCTGAATTAATAGAATACCAATAAGATTATTTTAGCTTTTGAAGTTGAGGAAATTCTCAGGCGTTTGTAATAAAATTGGTCAGGCCATGATCACTGCGATTTTATTTTGCAGGATAAATTAAGTTCAAGATCAGTAGCCCTAGATGGTTATTTTGGCACCCAGCCAAGCGTCCAAGGAATGGTAAGAATTGTTACAATTGACTTCATTTATCCTTTTTGTCAGTTTTAATCGATTCATGCTTTATGCCTTTTTCAGGTTCAGCTTAATTTGATGGCACCACGTGATAATTATTATGGGAATCAACAGACAATTCAGGGGCTGGTATGTATCTTATTTTGTAACCATAATGGCTTAATAAGATATATCTATTTATCTGGTAAAGTGCCAAGGAAACTAATTTTGCAATGTGGGGTTTTGCATTCATAGGGACAGTTGAACACCATAGCAACGAGCCATGATGGTTACTATGGCACTCAGCAAACCATGCCTGGGATGGTATAGTATCAAAAGATGCTATTTAAGATTCGTTGTATTACTAAGTTAAAATGGTGACATTGCATCTATTCTGTTTTATTCATGCAGGGACAGATGGATTTCTTTCGAGCACATAGTTTTTACCTTCGGGTCAGTCTTGTGCATATTTTGCTAATATAAGTGTTGGTTTCAGGAGTTTCTTATGCCTTTTCGTCTTCCCTGACAGGATGACCCCAATGTAAGAGCTGCACAGTTACATGATGATGCATCAAGACACGCATGATGGTATTTTTCTCATGGTGAAGGTAGCCTCTAGCTATTCACTTTTTTATCCCTTAATTGATGATCATGAGTTAAAGAAGAATGGCTTGCTTTCTAGGTGAGGATGAAAGAATATAATTAATCCTGGATAGAAGGGAAGATTGTTTTAAAGCTGACTTGGAGGTTAAAAAGGGAAGTGTGACATGTATTTTCAGATGATTATTAGAAGTAACCTTCTCTTTGTTGGTGTCTGTAGGATGAGAAAAAATAGGATTTTGTTATCACAATCGTCCTTGTAGTTGAGATTTGGGGCTTATGACTCCTATAAAGTCTGTTGTATTTTGAGTTTTACAGTCTAAAGAGAGTAAATTGAATTCCAGTTATAACTTTGCTGCACATTGTTACATATATATATATATATATATATGTATTTATCTTGCAATTATGCAGAATCGATATTTACATCTTTCTCTTGTGGTACATTCCATTCGATATTTATTTTGATTACTTGCTTCGTCACCGAATGAGAGATATTGAACTATTTTTGGCTGCTACTTAGGGTTCCTTTTTTTTACTCAAATTGATATCTTAAAAATAATTTATATAAAATGGACAATTTGCTTTTTAATTTTTCGAAAATTTGATATCTTCTGCTATTTGAATGATCCGATCCTGTGAAAAAAATTTCTGTTTGGCTCTTTTTTTTCTTTCCTACTTTTTGATATAAAACGAAGGGTTGATCCCTAAACTTAGAGGGGTCAATTCTTTCTGCTTTACTTCCAGCTTCTGTTCTGATCCCTATATTTTAGGGATCAATCATACTTGGTGTATCGTTCTTATTCTCTTTGCTTTTGCTTTAGCTTTTAGAAAATGTTTTACGCTTTCGAAAAGCTTCAGAAGTTTCCAGACAAAAGTGGATAATTTTTCGTTTACCTAAAGTTAAATTTTGGTCGATCAAAATGATTTCCTGAAAGTGAAAAAAAAAAAAAAAATCATTCTTTTTGAAAGTTATATTTTATGAAACAAATGGACCTTTAATGGCAAGTCCGCAACTGGGCTTGGTAAACTTACATCACATTTCCCCTTGGATTTCAGATGCACCTTGGATTGTATGGTGACATTTTTTTTTTTTTTGGACTAAAGATAAAAAGATTTTGGTGAGATTGTCTCAACTTTAATATTTGTATATATAAATATAAATGTATAGATGCTATCCTGCTACATTATATATCCTATTCCAAGATGGTTAAATATAATTTTTGGTACTAATACTTTGAATATCCTTTGTGGGACTGGATCATACTAGAATTCTATTTTGATTTTAGACTTTATCAAATTTGATCTGAATTTGAAAAAAATAAAAAAAAAGGAACCCTTAATTAATCCGAACTTCATCTTGACTTACTTGATCTTAGAAGTCAAAAACTCAAACCTACTTAGCTTAAACTTAAAATAATCTAGACCTAAAAGAACTTGAACACCGAATAATCTAAAATAAGTCGAACTTAAATTAAGTATAATTTTATTTTTAAAATATTAAGTTAATAAAATAAATAAATATGAATAGATTATTAATTTATTTTAATTTTATAACTTTAGTTATCTTTTGAATTTTTTTTCAATACTATTACAATTTTATGTTCTTTTAATATTTTGCTTCTTAATTATAATTAAAAATAAATTATTTTAGTATTGTAATTGAATTTTAATTTTATATTTATTAGC
>JBBYHL010000012.1:9776126-9792009 GCA_038381835.1 Adansonia madagascariensis
TCATGTATTTGCAGGAATGTCTTTGACCATTCCACAATTCATTGGTGTCTAGTCCGATTTCTTGTGGGTATTTTATTTAAAATATAATTGGTCGGTAAAATAGCCTCTTCCATAAGAGGTACTCCCAAACTTATCAACAAAGCATTCATTATCTCTTTCAACTTCATTCTTGCATTTTGCAATACTGTTTTGTTGAGCCAAATAAAGAGCGATGGGTTGTTGAGCCATCGCTTTGAACTTCATTCTTTCATTTTGCAATACTGTTTTGTTGAGCCAAATAAAGAGCGATGGTTTGATGGATTATTCCATGCTCTAACAATGAATCATATTCACCACCCTTGTCACTCCTCATTTCTATCTTTGCTTCTTAGCATATAGACATAGCAATATCTTATGTAATCACCTACACAAGTAATGAAATACCTTTTTAACACCTCTATTTTGCACGAACTTTAAATCTCAACTATATGTGAATTAAATCTAAAGGTTTGTTATGTCTTTCTATTGAATAGAAAGGAACATTAACAAATTTGGATTCCACATGACTTTCACACTTGTAATTTTTAATCAATCCAAATTTTCTAAAGCAAATCCAAATTGCTAATTCTTTGCAAGGTCTTATGATTCATATAAGCTAATCTACCATGCCATAGATTAGATGACCTAAGCAAATAAGTAGAAAAACTCATTTTGGTTATGTCATCGTTCTTCATTACAACGATCATTACATTGAGCTTAAAACCCATCATGTAAAGAACCTCTCTCGACAATCATGCCGTATTTAGACAGCACAAATTTGTCAAACTCAAAAGCTAACCTAAATCTGTCTTGCTCAACAGTGAATCGAATACTAGATTCTTATGAATTTTTGGAGCATGAACCACAATGTTCAAGGTTAGTTCTTTCCTAAATGTCATCTTAAGCACCAACTTTCTATGGCCTTATATTTTACATACTGAAGAGTTTCACATAAATAATTGCTCATAATGAGTAGCTTCTTTACACTCATAGAGATTCTTTCTATTAGAACACACATGACAAGTGGCATTAGTATCAACCCACCAAGTCATTGAGTTTTCCACCATCCTCACTTTAGTCACCATAGCTGCAAGCTCAATCTCATCATCATCATAAACTAAATTAGCTTGAGCTTTCTTATTTTTGTTCTTGTTTTGATGATAATCTCTAGCATGATGTTCGGGCTCATTCTATATACGACATTTTGACACTAGCTTTCTTATTACCTTGGTAAAAATTAAAATAAATTGTTTCCTTTTGTTAGTCTTATGCAAATGTTCCACAACATTTGTCTTGGTATCCAAAGTCTGAACGCCACACTTACTTTTTGAACTATGATTTTTCTCCTCGATTCTTGATTGGATAATCAAGTCCTCTAAATTCATTTCCTTTCTCTTGTACTTGAGATATTTCTTGAAACCCTTCCATGAATATGGTAGTTCATTTAACAAAGCAGTCATTTGAAATGGCTTGCTAAGCACCATACCTTCGAAAGTGATTTCTTGGAGGATCAACTGGTAGTCTTAAACTTGATTAATCACGATTTTCAAATTGACCATCTTGAAGTCTAAAAACTGACCAACTATGAATTTCTTCGTGTCGATATCCTTAGTTTTGTATTTCCTATCCAAGGACTTTCACAGCTTTCTAACTATTTTTATCAGACTATGCACGTAGTATAATATGTTATCTAGTCCACTGAGGATATAATTCTTGCATAGGAAATCTAAATATTTCCATGCACCCATCAAGGCCACCTAGATATTATCCATTTCTCCTTTAGGAACCGGGACCTCCTCCCATAAAAATTTTGTCAGATTCAGAGTAGTTAAATTAATCAGCATCTTAAGCTGCCACCACTTGAAGTTCATACCATTGAACTTCTCGGATCTCAAACCATGCATAGCATATGAATGTAATTGTGCTACAGACACACTGGTATTACTAATAATTGGTTATGCCATCTATTATTCAAAATAGAAGGATCAACTTTAGTCTCGATTACTTTTGTAAAACAAGTTAACCTATACACAATTTAATATATGAAGAAATAGTGTAAATCCAAACGCAAATATAAATTAATCACCAAATCAATAAATAAAAATTTGACTATTCAAACAGCATGAATTAATGCATATATGCGAAGAAGTGAACACTAACACTGACTTTGATTCAAAACAAAATAATAAAATTAATCATCTTAGAGAAATCAATCTTAAGACGTATAAAAACAATATATATTATTAAAAGAAAATAACGTGAATGCCACTTATCAACTATGTAAGAAATATATACATATATAAATATAATAAAAAATGCTTAACATCTACAACTAGTCAATGTCAGTGTGTGTGTGTATATATATATAATGAATATATTAAATATACATATATACAAACAAAACGTCTATTAGAATTTCAAAAATTTATAAAGTCCGATTAGACAATACGTAGTATGGAACAGTTGATAATGACTTGTTAACAATTGATTGTGAAACAAACAAACATTATAAAACAGAATTTGATAATAACGATGAACTATCAATATATATAACAGATTTTAAACAGTTCTGTAAGTATAGCGATATTAAGACAAAAACATAAAATCATGCAGTATTAAAACAGTTTTTGATCTGTATATAAAATATATTTGTAATCATCGTGAGTTTGTTGGAGAATTTGCACCGAAAATTCAATTCTGCAACAAACAATTTAATAGATACTTCATATAATAAAATTAACACTGTAATAAATCAAAATTAATAAAATTATACAAGACAGAAAATATGAAAACCAAAATAATACATGTACTGATTTTGTTATAAACATAATTCTACTTATTTAATATAGATTGAGTCAAGGTTTAAAACCTCTGATATTAAGATGATTATTGCTTGACTTTCAGGGATAACTCTATAAGATACAATTATTTAGTCTTATTATTCACATTAAATTAGCTAAGTCTTAGAGATTTTTATTTAAATTTTATTTATAGTAGTATTATTTTATTTAATTTTTATTTATTTTAGTAGTTTTTAATTTAGTATATTTACTTTCCTTATATTTTAATTACTTAGTTATTTAAATAATTTTCATATTTTTGTAGGTCAAAACCCAAAGGAGTTTTTAAAAGTGCAACAACTTAATCAAGAAGTAAAGTGATTAAGTTTGGCAATTTTCAAAAATAATATATTCAAGCTACTTGGAAATCAAGTTTCTATCCTCAAGGTTTTGCCTTTAAATAGGACTCTTAGGACTAGACTTAGGACAATCCCAAATATTCTATAATTTTATTTTTCTTTAGTTTTCTGAAGAGAAGAGAAGCCACCATAATATTCAAGAAATTAGAAAGAATCTAAACAAGCTTGAAGATAAAAACTTTGGCTGATCTTAGTTTTATTTTTCTTTTTACTCTTTTTTATCTTTCTTGTATTATTTATGATGGTGAAACTCCTTGGTTTTATATTTTATATATTTATTATGAACTAAATTTTTTTTTTTTTTAGGATTACAATAGAACTCAATATGTAGTTTGGATTATTTTATTTTTTGTTCTTGATTTAATGATATTCGAGTTGTTTGTTCAATTTTATTTTTAATGCTTCTAATTGCCTGATCACCAATTAGATTGATTTGGTAACCTTAATGAACTTGGAAAATGAAATTTTGTGTTTAAACTTGGATTGAATAACATATGTTTCATATTCATTTATTAGGATGAATTGATCTGCATGTTAAACAGGAATATACGAGCATGCCATATGTAACCAAATTAGAGTCTTGGCTTAATAAGTTGCTTTTAATTCAATTTGCATAGAGTATAGTAAATTGATTAGAAGAAATATTTTTGTAAGATCATCGAAAGATACTTATAAATAAATTAGAACTCTAGGTTAACAACTCATTATTATTAGTCAAGTTAAGAGAGTAGGGTTTTATTCAAATAAAGTATTAAGGAAATTATAATCCTAGGCTTCTATTATTTATTATTTGCTTTATTATTATTATTATTATTATTAGTTGTAGTTTATAATTTTTAATTGTTTGTTTAAATAAAATTAAGTTGTTTTAATTTTAGTACTTAACAAAGTTAGTATCAATTCCTCGTGGGATCGACACTTTACTTTACCACCATATTATTTATTGCGATATATACACTTGCGTGGTTAATTCTAACAACATTTGGCTGTTTGATAGATTTGTGCAATTCGACTCCTTGGCCTCCTCAATCACGTCGCAGATTGAAAGCATTGTTGATCACGACACTACAAATCAAAAGATGAAAAATTCTCTTAAAAAAAAGGCAGATCCAAAAAGCAAGATTATGGAATTTTGGACAAGATCAAAATTTGCATCTTTTGAATCAACCCCACAAAAAGGAAACTTCTTTTCTTGTACAAAACATTTTTAATATAAAAAAAGACCAGTTACAAATAACAAAAAATGTAACCATTTTTATCATAGATGAAATGATTACAAACTTTTTAATTAAAGCGTAATGGATCAGACTGTTGTTAAATACCGTAATTAAAATAAAAAATTATTTAGATAGAAATATCTCAATCGGACAACCAATAGGTTCAAGTCAGATTTAACATACCCAACAGGTTGGGCTCAAATAACTCAATGGGCTAGGCTCCAAAAAGATAAGGCCCACTCGACCTTAAGCCCAAGCCTAGGCTTGACCAATATCAACCGATTTTCTTTCTTTTAATGTGGGCATACTGAGAACAATTTCTCTTTTAGTATGAATATCAATTGTGCAATGTTAACATATACTATGTATCTATATATAACAACCTACGTATTGATATATGTATTTGGTATTATACACTTCTTAAATTGATATTGATATCCAACACTTCTAGGATGTAAAACAATATTTATTGAAATTTTGACTGATTAATAGCATTGTTAATTAGTTTCACAATAATATGTTCTTTGCATTAACTTTGACTTTAAATTTAGCAATAATTTCTACTTATTGAATACGTCGAATACATAAATGATAATTTGATCACAATAATTTAAATATTGAAAGAATATTTTCACTCATAATCATACTTTTAAAAAATCTTTAAAATTAGGTAATTTGGACCAATGTAATTTTAGTATATTTCTTCTCTTAACAAGATACGAACACCTTACATTTTTCCAAAACTAAAATTTAGATAATTTTAATATATTTCTTCTATAGTTAATATTGAAAGGATATTATCAAATCGTATCTTTTTACTCATTTGGTTTCTAAGCATGAAAATTTTATAGTGTAGCAACTTGATTGTTAATCGTAATTTAATATTTTACAAGGTTGATATCTTCATCTTGTATTTATAATAATTTGCTTTTATTTGGAACCAGTTATTTAAAGAATAACATGCGATCATGAGTGCATACTCATTAATTTAAAAATTTATATTCAAAGGAAAAGACATAATTTTTATAAAATCTTTTATTAATGGTGGTCCATGTTAACTATTATAATCATAACATAATATTCAATGAGAATTTAAATAACTCAGAATTTGACGTAGTCTAGAGTTAATGAGATTGTTTCTTGGTAGTAGCATTTATTTAAAAAAAAAATTACTTTTAATGAATACTATAAATAGATAGTTAAATGAAATAAAATGATATAATTAGTAAAATTTATTAGTCTTATCAAAATTAATTTTTATATATAATTATATATCTGTGTATTGCATGGGTTTAAAATTAATTAATATAAAAAATGAAGTGCCCATGTCTATATTTAATAGGTTGCCTCCATATATACAATTATATACAATTTTTTAGAAGTAAAAAAGGCAAGGAAAAAGATTCCCAGAGAACGAGAAAGAGCAATGCAATAATATAATTAATTTTATTTATATAAAAGAGAAAATTCTTCTTTTTTTTTTTTTTTTTGCTACGAAAGAGAAAATTCTTTAAAAAAAAGTTATAAAAAACAAGATTAAAAGGTGAAAGGACAAAACTGAAAATTAACTAAAGAAATTAACGAGAAAACACTGATTCAATATATTGCCTTTGCAATTAAGAAATTGTGAAATGCAGCAACTTTGATTCAACACAAAGTTTTAATATTAAAAATTTATTCAATACATCATTCAATATTGTACAAACTTTTGTATCAAACTTTATATTCTAATATTGAAATTTGTGTATTAACACATCATTCATCATTCATATTATATTTAAAAATTTATAAACTGTTTTGAATTTTTTTTTTTTTGAGCAATATTTCGTATGGATTTATGTATTTTAGATGAGTTATGTATTTAAAAAAGCAAAATGTAATCAAGGCATGACTGTTTCTTTTGCTAAAAAATAATATCAATTTGTCTGTGGAATTTATATACATACAAAATTGTTTTTTTACATAAATTTTATTAATTATAATACATTAATTTATTTTGTACATAATTACGTATTCGTGCATTGAAGCTTTAACAGCCAAAAACATAATATATAGATTTCGAGTTTTAATTTTTATTTAACCAGCATTATTATATTATACCAAATGTAGTAATAATGTTGTGATTTGCATTGAATTTATTTGTAAATGGTTCATACAAGGTAACTGTTAGGAATAAAATTAATTGATAACAAATAATTTTGACCGCAAGAAGATTAAAAATAATTAAATTAATATATAGGCGGTGGAAGCTGAGGCTAACCGTTTCCAGGTCATCATCAGTCACGAGAATATCATCCTCTGAAACATGCCAAAAATCATAGTACCAAGTGAAATTCATGAGAAATTTCCTGGAAACTTGAAAGAAGATCACCACCTTGAATGTGACCAAACATTGCCAAATCTATCTTCGGCTGTCTAATTTAATTACTTTTCCTTGTCCCTGAGTTCACATATAAAATGAACAAAGGTGATTATCTGGATGCCATGCAATGCAAGTTTAGCCTGTGTCTAATTTGTCACGTAAAATACTACACATTACTAGCTAGCTAGTAGCTAGTTAGCAAATTCTTCCTATAAAAACCATATAAAAGGCCTTTGGAAGAGTCAACCGAAATTCTACCCCGAATTTCTTAAAATAATTAGCTGCTTCTATTTCTCTCTTAAGTCATCCATATCAGATTCATGGATGGTTCATGTAAGCATTATTTAATCTGTTTGAGCTCGATCTGGCTCACCTGCTTCTGTTTTTGCTTTATTTTTGTGTCAGCAGAGCTTCAGCGATTTGAACACCCTGTCAAAGCCGATGGGTCACTTAGCTTTCTGGTGATAGGAGACTGGGGAAGAAAAGGAGCTTACAATCAATCCCAAGTGGCCGTTCAGGTCTTTTTGTGTTTATCTCTCTCTCTCTCTCTCTCTCTCTCTCTCTCTCATGTCTGCATTCCATTAAATAATTATTGTGAAAGAAATGTTAGCAATGTACATTTCATATCTGCGTATTCATGAAAAATATTTTGGCATTGGAAGTTTTAACTTTGAATTTTATGTTTTGGAGCGTAGATGGGGAAGGTTGGTGAGAAACTAGGCATAGATTTTGTGGCCTCAACTGGAGACAATTTTTATGAGATTGGGCTGGCTAGCCCATATGACCCTGTGTTCAAAGACTCATTTACCAAAATCTACACTGCAAACAGCTTGCAAAAGCAATGGTATAGTGGTAAGCACTCCCTCCTACTCCCATAATATTTGATTTCCTCCCTCTTAATAAAACAACTTATAATGTATATATCTGTTACAGTTTTGGGCAACCACGATTACAGGGGAGATGTGAAAGCGCAACTGAGCTCCGCTCTGAGGAGGATAGACAGCAGATGGCTTTGCCTACGATCTTTCCTCGTTAACACAGGTGAAAGGACTTTACAGTTTGCCTAATCTGAATAATTTACTTTCGAATCAACAATCTTATCAAATTTACTGTTTTTTTTTTCTAATTAATTATTAGAAATTGCGGAATTTTTCTTCATCGACACCACTCCATTTGTTGACGAGTACTTCCGAAACCCAAAGCACCAAAAGTTTGACTGGAGAGGAGTGATTCCTAGGAAGAAATACCTCAGGCGGCTTTTGAAGGTAAATGTATATAGAAGATTAATGATCTGGCTAAGCTTCAAACAAGGTGACCCATTGGATACATTCAAATTGAACAGGATTTGAGATCGGCACTGAGTGAGTCAGTCGCTAACTGGAAAATAGTGATTGGCCATCATCCCATCAGAAGCATTGGGCACCATGGTGAAACGAAGGAGCTCATAACTCAGCTTCTACCCATACTTGAGGTAAAAATACTGCCAAATTATGGTGTTCCCAAAGCTGATAACACTAGCACAGGATAAATAAATGATTGCCAAGTTACTTTTACTTCGTAACGAATTTGCAGGCAAACAATGTGGATATATACATAAATGGGCATGATCATTGCTTGCAACACTTGAGTAGCATCACAGGGTAAAATCAATAATACCTGCTTCCTAGCAGTAGCACCCAAATCAAAGCCTTCGAATGAATATTCTTACTGAGGGTATTCGTGGTTTTAATTTAAATGCAGCCCACTCCAATTTTTCACCAGCGGAGGTGGTTCCAAGGCATGGAAAGGTGACTTTCATTATCTAGAGAAGGATGAAATCAAATTTTATTACGACGGCCAAGGATTCATGTCTATTGAACTAACTCCAACTGATGCTAAGATTGCCTTCCATGATGTTTCCGGCAAAGTTCTGCATAGCTTAGACCTATCCAAGCAACTCTTCACTGCAATGTAGGTTTTAACTTGGCGAATGAAGAAGAATAATGATCAAGTGAATCAAGTTTTACGATTATCCAGAGAAAATTGATCCAATAAGTTACTGCTTGCAAAGGGGAGTGAAGGGAAGGGAGATCATCCAAAGTTTTTATTCTGTAAAACTGGAAAAGGAAAACATTATTTGCGCCCTAGGCCCATAGCATGGCATGAGGCTAAGTCGTATCATCTCCCTTGCCTGAGTGGCATAAAATGTGAAAAGAACGTGGTAAAAGATATGGAAATAACATTAGAGAACTTTATAAACCATCAATTTTATCAGGATAGTGAAAAAAATAAATAAATAACAAAACTGCAAATTGGCCTGCCCTCACTGGTAAAAGGCATTCAGTTGCATCCATAGATTGATTTGATAGTAAGTTGCTCATCATCACAGATCAATGAGCAACAGTGCAGTCATAAGGCAGCCAGGTGGATAGGTTTGAGGCAGTTTTCTGAACTGAAATTCCCGAGAAACTAGAAATAGAGTAGGAGAAAGTTGAACAAAGAGAACTGAAAAGGAATAATAAGGCAAGTTTCAGAAGAACAGCTGTATGTTTTCAAGATGCAAGTTCCAACAGGAAAATATTACTATACACAGAATAATCAGCGCAAATTACAAAGTAACAATAAGCAAATTTACACGCGATTAAACCATAAGTCCGGTCAGCTAAGTCCCACACTCTCCACTACAAAGTTTGCTTTGGCAGGGATCTAATTGAACACAGCTAATTCGTAACAAAATGGTACCTTGAGTCCACGAAGCTTTCAACATCCCATAGAAAAGAACCAAAAGTGACAGCCTCCAAAACAAGTCTCTTCAAACCACCAAAGCTAATTTTAATAAGCTCATCATTGGAAGAATCAACAGTCCCTTGAGGAGTTATAACAACCTCAGGTCTTCCAAATAGAGCCTCTGTGTGCTTCTCAACAATGCTTACCGCTTCCTTTGATCTAATCGTAGCATATCTCTGAAGTGTCTCCCCATCGAAGGACATAACATAAGTCCTTAACCGAGAGGGCTTTATCCCATGACCAAAACCTCCAGGACTGATGCCACCAGCCGAAGATGTGACTTCAGGATGTGATGAAACAGCTTGATTGGAGTCCCCTAGACCAGCAGGTCTCACGTCCTCCCCCACAGTCTGCTCAATACTATTTTCTTCACCATCTGAAGCATTTGGAAGAATTTTCATGGTCTTCTCAAGCTGAAATCGTTGGTCAACCCGCTTCAGGAAATATCCATACATCACTGACGCAGCATAGACCTGCCCAACCCTGAGTTTACTTATCTGTGCTACAGATGCTGAACCACCCAATCGATTTCCCAGAATGAGAGCTAGGTGGTTTTGGATCATCTCATAGGCCTCAGGTGAGTGAAGCTGCTCAAGCTTATCTTCTTGGCTAGGCCATGTGTCCACTCGACCAGAAGGATCTGCAGAAGAGGAAGTTATTGCAGGCACCAAAGAAATATTGGCATCCATAAACTTTTGTACAACCAATGCATAAAGGATCTCTTCTAAGGCCCTTTTACGCTCATTAGCCTTAACCTCGGCAATTCTCCTGCAACAAATCCAAACTATTTCAATAAGATAGAAATTTTCACATCAAGTCTAAATAGTTACCAATAAGATGAGTGGCCAACCTATGCAATACTAAATCCGTGCCTGAAGCAGTCGGCTCTTCCTTCTTTTGCTCAGCATCACGGTCAGTTTGAAGTTGTTCAAGCTGCTGCTCAACTGCCGCAGGAACAAGATGTGGATGACTTACCAAGATTTGAGACAAAAATTGACCAATTGGAGACTCCATCTGAAGCGGTGCAATTGGAGCATGGGTTTCATCTGAGTCAGGAGATGATGAAGCCCTTACAACCATGCCTCTTCTAATCCCCGAAGATATTCTCCTATTCCGTGATTTTGAATATAAAACTGAAGAATAATGCTGCAACTTATTGTAAAACAGAAAAAAACACCAAATTAAATACAGAGTTCGCAAGTAAATTTGATATCCAAGAGAGAGTATCAATTATAAAAAGTGCTTCAAAACAAAACAGCGGCAATTGAATAGAAAAAACCTGTTGTATACAAAAAAATGAAAAAAAACTGGAAACATCAAAACTCAAGCCTACAGAAAATGAATTTTCCATTTTATTATAAAAATAAAAATAAAAATCAGCCGAAAAGTGTGTTCCAGGCCTGGTGGGTTTGCAAGTAATTGGATTTTCCCCTTTTTTCCCTTATAAATTTCATATAACGCGAAGCAGGGTAAAAAAATCACACAACTATAAGAAGCAAAAGATCTAGATGTTAAAAAAGGAAAAAGCCCCAAAAGTGATTAAAACAAATTTTTCTAAGGAAAAAAAAAAGCTACATGCTAAATTGATACCTTAATTGGGAGGGGAAGGCGAGGATTGACAGCGAAACGTAGAAAATAGGGGCCACTGGCAGTAAAAAAGGCCGATCTGGGAGCGGAACATGAAGGTCGATTTAGAGTCATAGAAGATACAACCACGGAGGCAGTAGCGGTGGCTGCGTCCATTTTCAGCCCTAGAGAAAATAATTTCCATCAGATAAAAGAGAAGAAAAAAGAAACTGAAGATGACAAGTTGTTTGGAATAAAAGATTTACCTTGAACTCTATGAACTGGGAGCAAATCTGAGACCGAGCACTTTAATGGAGATTTTTATTATTATTATTATTATTGTTCTTGTTTGTTTGATTCACTGGGGTGTTGCGCTTGAGATACGGTTTGGCTTGCCGAGAGCTTTGGCTTTGGCTTGTTACAGGTGGTCTAGTTTAAGGGTAATTGACGCAGAATATCAATGGGAAAATATCATTTCTCATTTTTATTATTGTTTTATTATTTATACTTTTCATTGAAATATAATGTAAAATAAAATGTGATAAACATTGTACCACATCACCTACTTGGTTAACCCCAGAAAATAGGTACTCTCCTTTGTTTAAATTACTGTTTTGCCGTCTATTCACTTTAATTTTTTCCCTTTTTATGAAAAATAAGTAAATCTATAATATATATATAAATGGAAAATCATTGAAAATCATGTTAAATAAATTAAGTTGACAATAAATAAAGATAAAGTTTATGTGAAATTGCTTCATTTTAAATGTTTTAATTTTTTAGTGATTTTAAAAGGCAAATCAATTTATTTGATATACACAAAAAAATTAAATGTACATTCAAATTTCTTGTTTTTGTAATTAATTTACATTAATATTAAAAAAATAAACTTTATAATAATTTAATATAATTTACAAACAAAGCAAATTTAGTTAATATATATTTTATTAATTTTATTTTTTAATGTATAATTATATATTTAAAAAAATAAGTGAATGAGTATTCATATGAAAGTGCATCTGATAATAAATATTGATAAACTCAAATATCTACACCACTTTATATTAAAAGGATGGAAAAAATCAAAATTTATTCAACTTTTAATCTTCTAGTATAACAATTAATTTTTTTATAAGAAATGAAGCAGTAGGATTTGAATTTAAAATTATTACCTAAATCATATGTGCCCCTTTAGCACTTGATATATCTAATTATTTAACATTCAAATAATAAAAAATAAGCTTTTTTTTTTTTTGTAGTTTTTGAAAATATTTAATTAAGGGTCTGACATTCTCTCTTTATTTATATTAGGGTAGTTTAGTAATTTAGATATTTGAGCCAAAGATTTTTTTGTTTTTTCCTTTTTGATGTTTGACGAGATATTGGAGATGGAGAAGTTGAAGTTGAAGTCGGGGAAACTTCCGGTCCATGATAGATAAAAAAGGGCCCACTTTGCAGAGGGTTTGATTTTATTTTGATTTTGTTCAAATCAAAGCACTTTGTGGTGGCTACGAAATTCGTTTTCGTGAAGTCTTTCGATTCCTAGTTATAGCGTCTACGTGTCTTATTCTTACTGAATCATTCTTTTGTGGCTTTCCATATTTATGAAAATTATTTTTATAGTTCAAATTAATGGTTAACTATGGATTCTATTTGATTTTAAAAAAATTATAATTAATATCTAATATTATTATTTTTTAAAAAAATAAATTAATTTGAATTGAATTTTATTGGTTAAAATCAGATACATTTTTCTATTTTTCAAAACTTAAAAATATATTATTTTTATCATATTTTTAAATTTTTTAAATTAATGTAGAAACAAAATATTTATTTTTATGTTATAAAAATTAAAACCTAATTAAAAATTAAACAAATAGAATTCGGTTCGAATTGAATAATTGCTATTTTTAACTTATAAACCAAAAATTAAATCAAATCGAATATAAATAAGTATTAAATTCAATAAAAATTGGACCAAAACTAAACACTACAATTCAAATTGATTTTTAGTTTTCTCGATTTTTTGCTTAGTCCTGGTTTAAACTCATTTTAGTAGGTATTTATGCATAAGATTATCCTTTAAAATTTAAAGATTCGTCTAATATTTAAAAGTACTTAGATAAAAATATCATGAATTTCAATAAAAAAGTAAGGTTCATTTAAAAATGACTAGCCTTAGATCCAACATTCAAGGCAAGGGTCCGATTTGACTCCGTTTTTAATTTTATAAATAATATATTACTTTTACATCTATATATTATATAATTTATGTAATTTTTATTATATAAAGAATGAATATATATATATATAAATTATAATGTAAACATTAAAAATATATTAAGTTTTATATTTTTTAAAAAATTAATAAAATAAATTTATTAAAAATTGAATTTAAAAAAACATATTTTAAAAAAAAACAAATTAGAAAAAAAAATAATATGAGTAAGTTTAAATAGGCTTGACTACCTATTTGGAAATATAGATGGACTCGTAAATTTTGAGACTAATATTTTGAGTCAAACTGAACTTAGACAAGCATAGATAGTATTAATATCATTCTTAGGCTGGACTTTACCCATAAATACCTCTACTCCACACTACACTTAGGCAACACATAAGATTATATAAAGGGAGTTTACTACACCTTTTTATAGTTTAAGATAAAATATTTTAAATTTGAATCTATTTGACTTGGTTTCAATTATTATTTAAAAATAAAAATATTTTTAATTTAAATTTAATTTAATAATTTTGAATATTAATTTTGGTTTTTCAAGTTTAATGGACTAAGCACAATCTTATACAAACAAAAAAATTTTTTTGTTATCCAAACCAAGCTAAGCTTCAGATAAGGATTTTTTTATATATATATTTAAACCTAGTCTAACCAAAATTGATTCATGAACAAATTTAAAGTGCATCATCTACAATTATTATAATATAATTAATCAATTATAATTTCAATTGTATATCATTTATTAAAAAAATTACATATGAGACCTACAACTGTAACAGGCAGACCTTACTCTTCTTATTTGCAAAATGTAATTAAATAGTTATAGGACTATAATAAAATATTACAAGTATTCTCATGTGCAGGACATGATCTTGTTTTTGTTTTTTTTTCATAATTTCGTGCCATTAAATTGAAGGAACTCTATCTTTTTGCTTTGTTTTTCTCTCTTTATCTTTTTTTTTCCTTTTTGGTTTTTCTCAACTGAGAAATAGCTTTTTCTCCCTATTTTGGATGCCAAAAGAGTTTTAAAATCTCCCTTGGTTGATTACATATCATCCCCATGCACTACCACCCATTTCTTAATAAGAGGTATAAAATCTCTCTTGGCTTATCACATCTCTCTACAGGACTAGGTGGTCTAATCTAGGGCTGAAACCTAATAAATAAAGCATGATTTCTATTAAGTTTGGTGTACAATCTTAGCTACAAGGCTTCAAAGAGAAACCTTCACTCAATATGGCTATATCTCGGTTCTATATAAGAAAGATGTTTTAACTTTAGCTCAAAATAACACCCCATTAAATTTCAGCTGAACTAAACTTGAAATGGGTATAGGACAACCAAACTGAAAGCCATTTAGTTTCCAACACAGATGGAACGAGCTCTTTCAAGCTTTAATGGCTTAATCTATGTAGGTGGTTCTCATTCAATGTAAAAATATTTGTGGAAGACCTCTTGTATGGTTATAAAGTGAAAGCTATTAAAAAGAAGAAATGCAAGAACTTGGTGAAAAAGCTTGTTCATGGTGAAAATTTTCATGCAGTATTAATACATTAGCCTAGCACCATGTCACTTAGTACCTAGCAACATGGCACTCAATAGTCATCCCTTTTTTTATTTTTAATTTTTTATTTTTTACCTTCCAATTAAGTCCTAAAATGCCAAAAACTTGGTTAGGAAGAGAAATAGTTGTATTTCATTTAAAATCTTGAATTAAGCTTGGTTTGCTTTAAAAAGAGCCTTGATAGAATTAGGTGTTTATAGCATTGAGTTATCCCTCTATTTAAGAGTTTTATTGGTTGTAGACCTACCAATTCGTATATTTATGTCATATTCGTATATTTGGTTGTGTCATAATAATATTTAAAGTTTTTTGTATTTATATTAATTTTGATATGTTTATAATTCATATTATATAAAATATATTCAATGTCGTATCATGCCATATTTTTTTTTGACTTTAGGTATGTCATATTCTTATAATCGTGTTAAATATTTCCAGGTCTAGTCAGTTTTCTCCTAACTTTGGCATCGATGATCTTGTTCTCAAGGCCCAGAGGCTTTGAATGGTTCTAAAAGGGTGTTTAGGGTTTTTTGTTGATCAGGGTTTTGGTTTTCAAAGTTAATGGGTTTGTTTCTTGGGTATGAAGTCATACTGGTCCAAGGCCATTTTTGGATGTCTAAATTAACTGATTTGGATTTTTGAGTAATTACACTTGGGTCAACATTGATTTTTTCATGTGGGTAATTTTGATCATTTCTTTTTGGCTAAGGTTTGCTGGGAGAAAGTCTTGGGTGTGTTTGTGGAGTGGGAACATTTTTGCGGTAGGATTAGTTTTTGTTCGCTACATTAGCTTTAAATTAATCTTAATTTTAATATAACTAAAACTTAAGATTAATTAGCTTGTGTTTAAATATTTTCAAGATTACTATTTTTCCATAAAATATTTCATAAACACTTTGAAAAATACTAGAATGTGTTTTAACTTCTTCAAGCACTCAAAAATATGTTCTTA
>JBBYHL010000012.1:9800575-9811586 GCA_038381835.1 Adansonia madagascariensis
TTAATTTTCCAATTATAAGAGTATAATATGAAACCTTTTGCCCTAAAAAATCTGCGGTTATTAATCTATATATATATCTTATATAAATACATAAAATTAAAAGCCTTTAAAATATATCTTATGTGTATAGTTTATAAAAGTGACACGTGGCAATCTTAAAAAAGCTCTATATATCCTCTAATAAATGTATTTTATTTTATTTAATACATACTTATTTAAAAATAATCTAAAAATGTAAATTAATACATTTACTTTTTTATTATTATTTTCTTTAAATACCTTTCAATTAAAATCATAATAAAGGTAATAACACTTTAACTGCCATCAATATTCATAAAATAATTTGGGATCATTTTTTAATTTTAAATATTCAACTCTTAAATTTCATTTATGTAAAAAAATTTCACTTTCCAACTTTTTTAATTTATAGCTTATTTTTTACTACACTTTTAGGTTATGTGGAGAGTTAATATATATACTGATTTTAAAATTATTGATACATTTATTTATTTATATTATATAGTAAAATTTTAAAATAATTTATAGATGATCAAATTAGTAAATTTAATTTTTCTATATCAGGTTAAATTTATAAAAGTTATTTTTTTTAAAAAATAATATAGATGATATATTTTTAGCATATGATTTTTCTAAATTAACTGGCAATACTTCCGGATCACAACATTAATATTCCACTAAGAAAAAGATATTGAATTTCTACACAAAATCATCTTTATCGTTGATACCAATCTTGAGTCTATCCATAAATGACATTAATGCGAAATATATGATAATTAGTGTGTTTAATTTGAGTTGATATATTTATTTAAAAATAATTTATTTTGACTAAATTATTTACATTTATTATTTTTTTTAAAATCGAATGCTCTTACCTCCAATAAATAATTTAAAATTTAATTTATCTTAAATTGTTATTATTAAGCTCAATTCTTACTTAATTTTAAATATATTTTATATTTACTATATAGACGGGCATTTATTACAATAAAAATATATCAACTTACTAGCATAATTTGCCTTCTGTAAAAACTTTTCAAAATGCCAAACAAAAAACTTTTGAAAACTAAAAAAATAAAAAACTCTTAAATTACTCTTAATTTAATTTTATAGCATAAATTACTCTTAGTTAATTTTAGTCAACTCGTAGCATTCATCATTCTAAATGCCTCTTTATAACAATTCATAGGCTCCCTATTATAAATAGTAACATCTATGTATACGAAGATTACTTTTAAGCTATTTTGTAAACAACTTATTATTTTATTTTTTTTATTTTTTTCTTTTTCTTTGAAGTTTTATTTTTATTGATTTAATATTTTTTTATAAAATGAGAATGAAATTCAAAATTTTCTTTAGTGGGACCTTTATTCACTTCATAATTTTTTGCCTCATCAAATATTTTGTTTATGTATAAATAATGATGTGTATAAGTCTATTTTTTATTCTACTATCAAATCGTATATAAATGATTTTTTTTTTTCATATTTATGAATTGAAACTGTATCAAGTTTTAATTGATAACTTGTAACATACTCTTACATTTTTTATAAATATACTTTCCTTTAGATTATTCAAGTTAGAATTATCATATTAATTTTTATTTCGATTATTTGCTTATTTTTTATTTTAATTTTGGTTTTTTATTTTTGAATTTTTTTGTCCGGAAATTAATGAATATTAATCTTTTTCTTTTCAATTTTTGTAGTTGTAAGGTTTTTATACCCACGCAAGAGGACACAATATATTACAAAAAAATGTGAATTACGTAGAATTTTTCTTTAATTTTTTTTATGTATATATTGATGTCCAAAATTAATCAATCTTGTTTTGTTAAAATTTATTCCAAATTTTTTGACAAAATTCTTATACAAATTTTATTAGTTATAATATGATTTTTATATATAATTGCAAACCCATGTATTACATGGGATTAAAACTAGTATATATATTTCTGGGATTGTTGCATCGAGCCAAATATAGAGATTATTTTACTTGTCAAAATCTATGTTTAAATAGACAAAAAAAAAAAAGATCTTCAAGATTTAAATAATAAAACTAGAAATTTAATGATCATTCGTTAAATTTAGAATAAAAAAAGACCTTAATTAAAGTATTATTTCAATTAATAAAAAACTCAATTAGGTAAGTTTCCTTTAAAGTCACCAGCTTTTCCATCAAATTTAAATTTAAAATCAAATTAATTTTGGCAACTAACATATTATCTCTCTTTAAATATCAATAAAGTTGTTTCATAAGAGATTACACCTGCGAAGGTATTGTAGACATCTCATTTTGTTCGAGCCAACATTCAAGGCATCATAAGTCATTGTTCAAGGCACTATCAAAATCATTTAGTTAAGCATGGATCTGTTCCCCCTCATTCCAGGCTTAGGTAAGAGGTTCAGAGAGTCAAAGGTGTGTAAATTAATATTTTTGCATGAATGTATCGATACATAGATTTTATTTATCAATACAGGGCCTGCACATCATCAAAATTCAAAATTTCACAGGTTGTATCAATACAAATAGAGGTTATGTTGATACATTTGCTTAATGTATCATACATAGGTCAAAAGTATCAATAGAAGGCCTGGCAATAGCTAAAATTCGATTTTTGGATAAAACATATCAGTACATAAGTAATTGTTTCAGTACATCCTTGGAATGTATTGATACAACCTTCATTGTATTGAAACATTCTAGGTTTCTACCCAGATGTCTCGATACAATATGTAATGTATCGATACATGTAGGCATTTTTGCCTAGTTCGTACCATTTTTCAATCCTTACACTATTAAACTCAAAATCTGATTTAGGCACATTTTTGGCACCAAAAATCATCAAAATTCATACCAAGTCAGAACATTGGCTTATGATTGGGTTTTAACAAATTTTGAAGCCCAAAATCACTCAAAATAGGACATTTTCATAAAATATGTGGTTTGTTAAAGGGCACACTTGGCTTTTCTCTAGTTGCAAACTACTATAGCCCCTCTGTTCCACCACCTGTTGCTGGCAGCTAATGAAATTTCAGCCAGTTGAGCATAGTGCCTAGGGTTACCATAAGGTACATGAAAAAGGCCAAAAATGCCCTTGCTTTGGCCCAAAATGCATTGGTTGAACCTTGGACTATAAAGCAACCAATTTTGGCCCAGCAAAAAAGGTTACTACATGTCTTCGCATGCAACACTGTTACATGGAAAACATTTCCTCCATTCCCGTATCTCCCTCTTGAGCCCTCTAAAAACCTCTCTAAAGCCTTCATTTCTTATTTCCTTTCATCAGCAAACTCCCTACCATCCACATCATAACCAAAAGGCTCTCTCTTTTTGTCCTTTTCTTGCTAATCAATAGCAAGGAAATGGAAGAAACTGAGCTTAAAGTTGCTGTTCGAAGCAAAGGTTGAGGTTTCAAAAGTTTTTTTTGGTAGATTTTCTTAGCCTTATTCTATTTATTTTCTGTTTTTAGCATTTGCATCATTCTGGTGAGCCATTCATGTTCTCATGACCATCTTAGGACTCTCATGCATTGTTATGGCCTTCGATGTGGTAGTCTTAGGTTTTTGATGATCTTTTGATGTTTCAATGTTACTTGGATGACCAAATATGCCATGATTTATTTTCACCATCAAAACAACACCTGTTCATGCATCTTTGTCATGTTTTATCCACTATCGCATGCTCAACACATGCTTGAATCTTCACCCTAACATGTTTTAAACATATTCATGCATTTTCTTGCATTTTGATAAGTTTCATGAATAAAAATACTATCTTGAAAATTCCAACATGCTTTATTTTGGTTAAACATGTTCATACCATCATCCATGGCTTGATTCTGGATGTCATTTATGAGGCTTACATTCTCATGCATATTATTTGTCATCACTTTACATTTTGGCTACTTTTTCCATGTAAAAATATCATCTTTGCTTGTTTGAATGTGTTGTCCATGTTTATCTTTATGTACCATTATCCATTGATTCTGGATGTCATTTATGAGGCTAACATTCTCGTGCATGTTATTTGTCATCACCTTATATTTTGGCTACTTTTTCTATGTCAAAATATCATCTTTGCTTGTTTGAATGTGTTGTCTATATTCATCTTTATGTATTTTGCATCTTGTTCATAATATTTTTCCAAAAGTGCTTGCTTGTTTGTTGTTAAAATTTGATTTTTAACTAAAACCCCTCAAATTAGGTATATTCTACCTCCAATACATGGATAATAGAATGGATTTAATGTTTTCACTAAATTAGTCCTCCAATCTTGGGCATAAATCAAGCTTTCTAGGTTTGGATTCATGGTTAAATGAGCTCAATTTTTTTTTTAAAAAAAAACTTTTTTTATTTATTAAAAATGTTAAGCCTTGATCTCAAGTTTAACACCCTTTTTATTGCATGGTCAATAGGTTATTTCATTGTCTTAAACTATTTTGGGATTGTGGGATGAACTTGTAACACCCATGTCACCCTTTTCTCTGTGTCATGGATGTTTGAATGTCCATGGCTCAAGTTTGATCCCAAAAAACCTAAAGAAAACATACCCCTATTTTTCCTCTAGCGGTACTGCAATTCGAATTTGAAAAATTATTTCTAAGCTTTAAAACACATTTCTAGAATTTTTTGATATTTTTTCCTTAAAAGGCATCAAATTAACTTTTCAAAAGTATCTTGTTCGCCCTCGGATCATTTCAGATGAAGGACTTATGATTTTTAAAAATTTTGCTATCCAGAACCTCGGAACTAGCAAATTACATTCTGTTTGGGCCATTATTAGATGATTTTTCTAAATTTTTAAAATATTTTTCTTAAAATGTTCATGAAATTCTCTTTCTGAAAAGATATCATTTGCGAATTAACGAATCCAAACGAGTTCGAGATGATTTTTCAAATTCCACTATGCCCTCTCTCTTGCACATGCTGCCACTGCTGAAACAAACCCAACTTCAAAAATTAATTCTGCCTAGAAAGTTATTTTCTAGGATTTTTGAAATACTTTTGTATTAATCCTCATCGAGTTGCCTATCCAAATATTTCTTACTCACCCCTAAAGCCTTCGAATGAACTCAAAATAAATTCGGGAAGGGCGACCATATGGTACTATCCCCTGCTTTTGACTTTAAGTTTAAATCAATTTCTTGAAACTCTTTATCGAGATGTTTGAACATGCCAAAATGCATCCTATCTACTCCCTATAGAGTCATATACTACAATGCAAGTCCTCTAGGCTCAGATCAAGGCCAAAACAAATAAAAATATCGTATTCAAATCTTTTATTTTAATTTTGAAAATACCTTTATGCTAAAAATATCCTATTTCTCTATAAATACCTAAATTTTTGCCAATGGGGATACTCTAACCCCACATTTCATAAAAAATTGACTTTTCTCTCTCCTGTATTGACCCAGTTCTTTTAATCAAAATTTTCTTCTGAAAATGCCTAAAATTGTTGCTTTTGAGGATACTCCAACCCCATCTTTAAAGGATATTCTTCAACCCCACATTTTACCTAAAAATCCAAACTTTCTCTTCCTGGACTTCCACGGGTATCTTAATTAAAACTTGTTTTCCAAAATATCTAAAATCTTCACTATTGGGATACTCTAACCTTATCCTCCAAGGGGTTACTCTAACCTTTCTTTTTAAACTTCACTCAAAATCCAAATCTCTCTCCTAAACTTTTCTAAGCCTTTTAATTAAAACTTTCTTTTCCACTCTTCAAGTGACCATCAAGTCCAAATGTGTCTCAAAATTATCACTCAAGTTATTCCTCAATAATTGAAGATAAAATTATAAGATACATTCTGACTGTCCCTCCCTCCTTTGAATTTTTTTATGTTCTTTTGCATGCAATGTTATTATATTCTTTTTTCATCTTACTAACATGTTCACCTTTATGATGATCATCGTGCATTCATATTGTAAAATCTTTTTTTACAATTATAAGGCAATGTCTCATGTTGGTATCTCTCTAATGGTTGATACATAATATATGATTTCCAAAAGTAAATTTGAAAATCATTTTCATAAAAAATCCCAGTGTTCCTCAGGTCTTCAGAGTATATACGTGATTTAAAATTTTCTTTAAAATTTGGGTTTATGATTTTATACAAAAATTCAAACAAAAAAGGTGATTATATCAAAATAACAACAAGTTAAAATTGAGAGGACTAGAACTAAGTAAGACATAGCTAGATGGTACTGACTTCGAGCATTGTGGGGGTGCTAATCTTTCCTCATACGTAAGCAACTCCTGAACCTAACTGATGAATCTCTAGACCTCGTAGACTTTGAAATTAATGTTTTAAGTTTAATAACTCAAAATATCATTTTTAATAGGCATCTAATCATGCTTAGCCTAAATGATTGGTGGTGATCCAAGTTTTCGGCCACTTCATGATGGCCATCCAAGAGTAGCTGGACAAGCGATTTGCTTGACAGTCCTTTCTCTCATTACCATCTCATTATGCCTAATCCAAATCTCAATCAAGGGATAACCCAAAGGCAATTCGCAACAATATTCTCGTAATTCTTTTTAAGTCATGCACATCACCATCTGAGCAATTTAGGCAAGCATTATGCCTAAGTAGGTGCACGTCACAAAGTAACCCAGAACAAGTAATTATGTTACTTTGCTAAATGTTCTTTCACTAAAAAGTCTTGTTTAGAACAACCATAGTTCAAAATGGCTCTTGTTTAGAGCAACACTTGTTCATAACATCTTCTGCTCATATTAGTTTATGTTTTGAAAAACTACTATTAAAAACAATTTCCTTTTAGATTAGCTCATGTTCATAACAACTTCTATTCATGATAGCTTTTGCTCAGAAAAGCCTCTATTTAAAACAACTTCATTCATTGAACAATTCATTCACAAAACTATATTATCATAAGGAACCTCCATGGAGAAATATTCTACATAAGATGTTTTATCTGATACTACTTTACAGCAGTGGAAGAATTGGAAATAATCTCAAAAAATGATAAGGCTCTTAGGTTAATTTCACTACTGGGATCTTCTGAAAGCTTGACTTAATGGATAAAATATGGAGATAATTAAGAGGTCTTCTCTTAACATTTCCTTCAAATATTAATGCTTGTCCCTTTCCTTAAGAATAAATAGACTTTTATTCACTATTCACTACTATTAATAACAATCTAAACTTCTATTAAACAAAATATTGATACTTTAGTAACTGACAATGTCCTCTAATACATCTAGTTAAGGCTTATATTTTGTAACTTTTATTCATTAAAAAGAGTCTACACAATAATTTACGGATTTTTGGCATTTGCCAGAAGTTTTACTCTCAAACTCTCTCTGCAATTCTCTTATTTCTCAGCCTTTCTTATAGCCTTGTTCACTACTCTGTTTGGCCTTACTCTTCTATATGTTTATTCCTTATATCTTGCCTACCACCATTTACTATTTCACTTATCATTTTAGGGTTTGTTGCAGTCACCTTTTCTTCCATCTCTTGACATCTTGTTTCACTTGTTTATAATGCTTCCTTTATCTACCAAATAACCTTTACATTTTGGGAACTCCATTGAAGAGGAGTGATTGTACTAGCAAAAAATTTTTAACAATTACTTTATCAAAAAACATATACTTTTGTCGAAAACTAAAACACTTCTGTTCTTGCCTGCATCCAGAGGCTGATGAATACAATTCAAGCCTCCAAAGAAAGGATGTAATATATCAAAAAGAACTAGCAAATGATGGAAACCATTTCCAATCTTGCATCTTCTTCTTTAACTCTTTAAGTTCAACCTATGAATATTGATAAAGGTAGAAATACTTACTAGGGAATTACTTTTTCAAACATATACTAGCATTGGAGAATCAAAAACCTTGAGAAGGCTCTAGTGATCATTTGTATGGATTACCTTTAGATGCAATACACTTATGCTGCATGTGACCTTAAAGATATCATGTAGTAACCATTTGTTATATCGTTTGTTCAAGGATTAACAAACTAAAAGTTATGAGCTTCTAAATAGGTATGATCTCCAAATCATGTGTTTAAAAATTTTAAAATTGCATCTAGAGATTCTATGAGAATTTGACTTTTTTTGTTTATAATTTTCGTTGCATATTACTTTTATGTTGTTATTCATGCCTAACCTTGTTTGAGCATCAGGTCGGATTTCTCATCAATAAAATGTTTTTTGAATCCTAATATACATGCACATGACACTTTTAATTAAACTGGCAGTGTACATGCATCATTGCTAAATGTATAGTAGCCATGTTTTGAGCATTATAGTCACTATGTAGGTCTTACACTATAACATCATGTTGTATGTGCCATGCCCCAAGATCGAGACATAAAATAGCTGTATAAAAGCAAAGCCTTTTAATTTATTTTTTCCTTTAAAAATAATGTTTCAAGAGAATACGAAGCCTTCTGTTCTAAAATTTAATGTAAAAGTACTTTGAATGCAATCTCATCATGATTTTCTCTTACATAAAAATTTATATCCAAATCTAACACATCCTAGGTCAACAATTTCAAGCATACACTTTATAATATCTCAATAACACAAAACATTTCAATATACCAAAAGAAATCTTCCAATTTAGCATCCAAGCTTATCTTAATTTTAGAGTAGAGCCATCACTTTATCATCTAAAAAGGGAAAGTAAAAAGGGAATAAGCAAATTATAGCTCAATAAGTGTAGTCTCACAATCTATGATATCAAGCATCATTCATGCATCTCAGAGTAATAAGAAATCATTAAAGCATCATAATCATACCAAAACACTGACGATTTCATAAATTTTAGGATTTATTGTCAAATATAAATCTGTGCCAAAATTATCATTTTCGTAAATCAAGACTCCAACCTCTAAAATCTTGAATTCTCTTTTATCTTTAAATATTTCACTATTATAACCAGTGACTAGAGCTATACTAACAAATCTATTATCAGGAGTATTGCTAGTTACTAAAATCCATTAGCAAGATTGCAAGCTAACTATTGTAACTCATAAACAAGATCTTTAGCTAACTATTGTAACTTGTAAATGAGATCTTATACTAACTATTATAACATATTAGCAAGGCTATAAACTTATTATTTTAAAAGTCATTTGTAGGACCTAAGCTAACTATTATTACCTTGTACCAAGATTGTTTGCTAAATAATTTAACTCATTAGTAAGGTTATCTACTAACTATTTTAACCCATAAGTGGAGTCATATGCTTTTTGTTAACTATTGTAACTGGCTAGTGAGGCCTATGCTAACTATTGTAACCAATTAATAGGGCCTTACTAACTACTGTAACCTATTAGCGGGGCCTATACTAACTATTATAACCCATTAGTAAGGCCTTGCTAACTATTATGACTTATTAACAAAGCCTATGCTAACTATTGTAACTCGTTAGTGGGGCTTTGCTAACTATTGTAATCGATTAGCAACACCTATGCTAACTATTGTAACTCATTAGTGGGGCCTAGGTAAATATTATAACCCATTAGCAGGGCCTATGCTAACTATTGTAACTTGTTTCTAACTATTGTAACCTGTTGTGGGGCTTGACTAGTTATTCTAACCTGTTAGTGAGGCCTATGCTAACTATTGTAACTTGTTAGCACAGATTTTGCTAAAAGTTAGCTATGGCATTGATTATTCTAGTTTTTAACGATTCGCTCGTAATGCTCATAGAATCATCCTCTAAACTGCAAAACAAGTTCCCAATTTCATTTATAAACCCAATTCCATAATTTAGATAGCAAAACATAATATAATCATACGCTTGACCTATCTCCAAGGATAGAAATCAAACAATAAATAGTCATTGATTTGGAAATTTATCTATATCTTACTACGTTTCAAAGCAAGTAAAGGTGTAAGGTTTCTACTTACCATTTTTTGATCAAACAATCTAGCACTTCCTAAAAATTACTTACCACTTTTCGATCAAACAATCTAGCACTTCCTAAAGATTATCATAGCCTCCATTTGTTCCAATAATTTAATTCTTCATCCAAAATAGCTAAAATCCTATTGATATCATATACCATAAATCATCTAAAATGACAAAAAAAAACTTCTAATCAACAAATATGCCAACTAGCATAGGACTTACTAATTTCATTATATCTTAAGTTATAGAATTAAAATCATGACGTGTTTAAGTATTTGAAAACTAGACTTAAAGAGTATTTCATTCATATAAAAACTAACTAATTATTCATCATAGACAAAATGCAGTGAAAACTTAAAATAGCCCTGGTGCTATTGCCAGGCAAGCACACAACTTTCCATAATGTCGTATCTCTACCTAGAAAACTTAGATTTCGATTCCATTTTTGCTCAAAGTGGACTTAATAATGCTTCCAATCATATACAGTGTATACTGTGAAACTATGCTGATAACTATGAAAATTATCTTTAATTCATTGCTGAGATAACGTTAGTATTTCTTTTCCCTTTTTCTTTCTCCATAATTTTGGTTCTTTTAAATCAACCTTAAGATTAAGTCTTTTTAATCCCTTAATTAGATAATAAACAAGGTTTGATAGAAATACCCAAATGATTATACAGATGCAGTATTTTGTCCAGCCACCATTAGAGGCATTGATGGTCATTATTCTGGGCATCCTTGGAGTCATTTAGATGAGCACAGGTTAGTTTTCCTTTATTTTTTACCAAAGTGAGGTATTTAGAGAACCAAAGGTACATACAAAACATTGGTGTGTAGGTATCGATACCAAGCTTTTACATCACTAAAAATTTAAATTTTCACATGTAGTATCAATACATTTAGGTTTAGTATTGATACCTAAGGTGTGGTATTGATACGTAGCATGTTCATATCGATACAAGCCTTGGCAGTAGCTAAAATCATGATTTTTGGCCAAATGTATTGATACACAAGCAAATGTTTCAATATAGACCTTTGTAGTGTCAATACAAGTCTCCAAGTCTTAAGATTGGGAATTTTTTTTTTACTCTTAGTATCGATACAA
>JBBYHL010000012.1:9818580-9834041 GCA_038381835.1 Adansonia madagascariensis
AAATCATCCAAATTCATACTAGGCCTCAACATTGGATTGGTGATTAGATTAGTTACAATTTTTTAGGCCCGAATAGCCATGATTAGGGACATATTCATGACTTAATTTAATTTGTTAGAGGGCAACCTTTGACTTTCTCATGGCTCAGCTACATATAGTGACCTTAATCCATTGTTTTTGCTGAGCAAGCCAATGAATTTGAATGGCAGCTGAGAATAGTACCTTGTCTACATTTGAGGTACATGCACCAAAAACAAAAATGCCCATACCTTTTGCATTTTGTCTTCATTATTCACATGGCCATATAACACAACATTCTCAGTAGATTCACACTCTCTTAACACTCTTCAACCACCAAAAACCAAAAAGTACTCTCATTCTTGTAGCTCTCTCTTTAGCTTTCTAAAATACTTTCTTTCTTTCATTTTCATCCTCTAAACTCCCCTCCATCAATACCATAATAAAAAAAACCTCTCTTTTCAATCTTTTCTTCTAATAAATAGCAAAGAGAAGAAAGAAAGTGAGCTCAAAACTGAAGCTAGTTTCTACTTAAAGGCAAGGTTAAGGTTTTTGGCACCATTTTCATCATTTTAGTAAGCCAAAATCCATGTGACCATGACATTTTCTAGGATGATTCATGCATTTGTGGCCTTTGTTATGGTAGATTTATGACCTTTTGGTGCTTTTTAACCTTTCTACCATTTTATTAGGCTTGTGTGCCAGGTTTGCTTTAAAATCATGTCTAATGCTACCTTTGAAAATTCTAACATACATTTTCTTTGTCAAACATGTTCATATCATCTTTCATGGCATGATTCTTAATGTCATTCATGAAGCTAACATTTCTATGCATGTTATTTGTCATTTCCTTGCATTTTTGTCATCTTTTCCATATCAAAATGTCATTTTTGTTTGTTTAAATGTGCTGTCTATATTCATCTTCATGTATGTCACATTAGGTCATAATATGTTTGTCAGGATGCTTATTGTTTGTTGCAAAAATCTGATTTACAAAAACCCCCAAGTCAAGCCTATGTTATCTTTAATAAATAAAGCCTAACATGGATTTGATGTTTTCACTAAATTGGTCCTCCAATATTGGGGATAAATCAAGCTTTCCATGCTTGGATTCTTCGTTAAATAAGGTTAAATATTCTACTTTTTAAAATAAAATAGCCTCTTTGTTTGTTTTAAAGTGTTTATGCCTTGATCTTGAGTTTAATACCCTTATTATTGACATAGTTAACAGGCTATTCCATCGTCCCGAGTTACTCTGGGATTATGTGAATAAGCTTCTGATCCATTGTCACTGGCCCCTTTTGTTACGACACCCAGATGTCCATAACTCAAGTCAAGTCCTAGGCAACCCTGAATACTAAGGAAATCCTTTATTTTGCCTAGCAGCATTGTAATGACAACTTTAAAAATCATTTTTGATCCCTAAAACATTTTTTTGGAATTTCTTGATATTTTTCCTTTAAAGAACATTGAATTGCCTTTCTAGTGATGTCTTATTTACCTTCAGATCATTTCGAATGAGGAGTTATGATTTTTTCGAACCTTTGTTGTCTAGAACCTCTAAAATTAGTGACTTGCATTTTGTTTAGGCCATTTCGGCCCACTAAATTCTTTTTATGGATTTTTAAAATATTTTCACAAAAATTTCATGAAATTCCCTTTCTAGAATAATATATGATTTTTCAAAGTTCATTACACCTTCTCCCCTACACATGCTATCAGTGCTGAAACAAACCCAATTTCAAAAATTAGCTCTACCTATAAAATGATTTTTCTAGGATTTTTGGAATTTTTACCTTGTCGAGTTACCTTTCCAATAGTTCCTCATTTATACCCTAAGGCCTTCAGATAAACCTGAAATAAATTTGGGCTTTATTTTTGGAGTTAAAAATTAAACTAATTTCCCAAACTGCTTTCTCGAGGCATTTAAATGCTTGAAATGAATCTAATTGATTCTCCATAGAGTCAAATGTTATAAAATGAGTCCCACAAGGCTTGAATCAAAGCCAAAAAAATTAATTTTATTTTTATTTAAATTATCAATTTTAATTTTAAAATATCTATTTTCATTAAAAAATATTCCTTTTTTTTCAAAAAAAATCCTTAAATTTTCGTCATTGGGGAATACTCCAACCTTGTTTTTCGAAAGGATACTCTAACTACTTTTATGAACTTTGTTCAAGTTTCAAAATTACTAAAATTTTTGCCATTACGAATACCCTAACCCCACTTTTCACTAAAAAAATTTGAATTTTCTCTCTCTTAGATTTCTTCAAACCTTTTAATCAAAACCTTCGTTTTCATACCTCAAGCAACCATCGAATCCAAATGCGTCTTAAAATTGTTATCTCGGTTATTCTTAATAGTTGAAAACAATTACGAGATACATTTTGATCATTCTTTCTTTCTTTCTATTTTTTGTGTTTATTTTCAATACTATACTCTTTTTCATCTTACTAACACATTTCCCTTTGTGATACCTAGTGTGAGCTCATATTTCCAAATCGTTTTTAAAAATTATAAGGCAATATTCTGTGTTAGTATCTCTCCTTTGCTTGACATGGAATATCTGATTCTCAAAAATTAAATCTGGAAATCATTTTTGTGTCAAAAAATCCCTATGTTCCCTACTATCTATGGTGCATAAATGAGATTTTAATTTTTCTTTAACACCCGAATTTATAATTTTCACATAAAATTCATGCGTTAAAAGGGATTATATCAAAATAATAATAAGACAAAACCGAAGAACCAAAAGCAATGTAAGACATGGCTAGCAAATACTGATTTCAAGCATCATAGAGGTGTTAATCTTTCCCCATGTGTAACCAACTCCCGAACCCAACTGATAAATCTTTAGATCTCTTAGACCTTGAAATTGATATTTTAAGTTTTGTAACTCAAAATATCATTTTCAATAGGCATCCTATCATACCTTGGTGACAACTCTAAGTCTTTGGCTATTTCATGGTGGCCATCCAAAACCGGTTAGAAGAGTGATTCATTTGATAATCCTTCCCCTCGTTATCATCTCATAATGTCTAATTCAAATTCTAATCAAGGGATAACCTACATGCAATTCCTTTTAAGTCACCATGTCACTATTCAAGCAATTCGGGTGGGTGTGCTAGGTAAAGGCACATTACGACACTTGGTATCTCAAGTTTAAGCACTAGTTACATGACTGGCATAGGAGAACTTTTCATAGACGGTTGAGTGATTGATACTAAATGGAGTTCTCACACGGGCCATGTTCAATAAACTTGTTTCCAAAAAATAAGCACTTACATTTCATCTCGAGTATCCTTTATACTTCAACCAATGAGACTAGTTGCATGCTTTATAAGTAAGAAGGTATAACATGTGCTACTCTTTGAGCATTGCTAATGCCATGCTTTGGTAATACGATGACTAGGAAAAGTTTTAAGAACATGGCTTTGATGCTTAAGGATCTCATATTATAATTTTTTATAATTCCTTTGCAAAGCCTTATATGTTCCATAGGCTTCATCCAATTAGTGGATTCATGATTGTCAATCATGCCATTAATATGAGGCAAAACCTTGCATCACCATGATGTAGGATAGGTTTGCATTACCAATTGTATGCTCAAAGTCCAATCTGATTGGCTCTAAGGCACATTCACTAATAAAAAAAATTAATTGAATTTTGAATTGTAGAATTCTCAAGTCATGGCCAAAACGTAGATATTTTATCTTGTCAACTAGCATATTATCTCTTTTCAAAGATAAATATAGTTGTTTTACAAGAAATTGCACTTTTAAAAATAATAGCAAAAGTTTAGAACAACTTTTGTTCAAAACTATTTCTATTTAAAGCAACTCTCACTTTAGAAAATTCCTTGTTCAAAATAGCTCTTTCGGTGACCAAGTCATTCATAAAAAAACACTCCCATGGAAAGAGACCTCTACTAAGAAATATTCAACAAAAGATGTTCTACTAATACTACTTCACCAAAGTAAAAGTGAAAATAAATCTGGAATATGGCAAGGTCCTTAGGTTAGATCTAGTATGGAAATAATTAAGAGTCTTCTCTTAACCTTTTCTTGAAGTATGAGTGCTTTTCTCCCTTTCTTTTAGACCAAATAGTGGACTCTTGTTCACTATTCATGTTGGGAAAGATCCTCGCTCATGCACATTAATAAAGGCAAGATAATTAAAAACCGGATTAATGCAACGAAAATTAAAACAATGAAACACTCAGATTCAATAAGACCTTTAGGCAGAGACTGGCTTGTGATCAAATTGCAATTTAAAATTCAAAACATGTAATTCAAACTATTACCAACTCAAAGATTTGTAACTTTAATTTTATCATACCTTACGCAAACGCAATGAAAATTAAAACAAAAAAACACTTAGATTCGATAAGAAATTTAGGCAGAGACTTGTGTGTGATTGAATGGCAATTTGAAATTCAAAACATGTAATTGAAAATCGTACCAACTTAAAAATTTGTAACTTTAATTTTTTCATTCCTTGCACAAATGCAACAGCATGGTCATGTTAAGATTTCTTAAAGGTCCACAAAAAGCGCAAGTGTCCTCCTCTAACAATGATCCACACGAACGGATGTTGGACGTGTTGAAAGGTTTAGGGAGTTGCATGTGCTAGCAAGTTGATCTTTTGGGATCATAATCAAAAGTGTTTATTTTCTTGGTTTTTCCTCAAGAAAAAGGTTCACAAAACTATGGTAACCAAGATCATGAGGAGGATAACAATATGCAATAATTGCAAGGATTCTTGATTTTTCACTTTTACACAACCACTCAAGAACAAATCTTGGTAGTCAAATTTTAAAAGAAGTCAGCAAGAAAAATTAAGAAGAAGGTGCGAATACCCCATATTAACCTTGACTGAATTATTGTTGTATCAAGAACAAGGTGGTGACATCTAGTGTTAATCAAGATTACTAATCTTTAAATTATATATCACATATATACTTAAAAGATTAGCCCACATATCGTATTAAGTTGGCCTATAATATTGAGCTAGCTATACAAGTTTTTTAAAATATTAAAGACTAATAATAAAGTAAAGCTATTTACTCTTTGTAAGGCAATTGGTCCATGTTAGTAAGTATCAGTGTCATTGTGCCAATATACTTTTGTTAATATGTGATCCAGAATGGTCTAAGAATCCCATTCTTTATTCATGCACCTATTCGGCCATACCAAGATTAGTAGTCTAGATATAATTCTTAATTAGATCTTCTTACTTAAAGGTAATGTTTCATGCTTGCAAGTCTATAATCAGTCAATATTATCATATAACATTAGTCCAAATCAAAACATGATGTTTGAATAACCATTGTTCAAGAAGCAAGAATCTAATTGTTAATCAAACTATTTCAACAAGTAAAACTTTTTCAACTTGTCATAAAGTAATTCAGCTAAGACATCATTGTCTTCACAAGACAACACATCCTCTTTGTAATATAAAGGTATCTAAATTTGGATTTCTTGAATCCTAATTAAGCCCTAATATTTTTTAATTTAATCCAAATCAATTCAAGAATCAAGTATTGGATTGTTCAATCAAATTCATTCAACTAGTGAAACGCTTTCAACTAGTCACAAAGTAATTAGGCTAAAATATCAGTATCTTCACAAAACAACATCTTTGCAATATTAAGATATCAAAATTTAGATATCAAATCCTAATTATGCCTCAATAGTTTTTAATTGAACTCTCCAATTAAGTGCTTCACATCTAACCTTTTATTCAATTGAGTCTAACTTAACTGAATCTTAAGTTTAATTCAACAATATAGTTTTATTGTGTGTGACCCATTAAATTCACAATATGTTGGCAATGAATATATCTACTTTCATAAATAAAAAATGAGATCTAACAACCCATCATGACCACCCAAATTTTGTAAAGTCAATGTGACCTCTTTGAATCCTTTCAATAACCACCCTATCAGTGTAACTCAATCCTTTCAAAAATATCCTAGAAAAACTATAAGCATGGTGCAGTTTCTGCTCATGTATCAATTTATTTTAGTTCTTGCAATATATGGTTTACCTCGTGAATTTAGAGAAATAATTTCTCATAAATTCATCATGTGTTGGTTAATCACTTTATCAAGTTAATTAAGCCTAGAACAAATGAGATATGTCTCTAATGTCACGCAAAGTGGTGAATTCTCTCTGAATCAATCATCCACCTTTGTATGCTTCATACCATAGCTAAAATCACCCTACTTCCATCAAAGTGGACCAACTTGTGATGAAATTAAAGTATGACACTCCCCATGCAAGATGGCCTAGTATCATAAGCCTGAAGATTATTTACATGATTGGAACATGATAACATTTACATAGACACTTGCATGATAATATGAAATGCAGTTTTGACACAAGCCATGTTTAGTGAACTTGTTTCCATAAAATAAGCACCCACATGCTTTCCCAAGTATCCTTTTGTACTTCAACCCATGAGATTGGTTGTTTATTTCACAAATAAGAAAGCCTAAAACATGTTTTTCTTTAAACAATGCTAATGTTTTGTCTTTAATGCATAAGGATCTTACAATTATAACTTTTTATAATTCCTTTGCAAGCCTTTTTATGTTTCATAGGCTTTATCAATTAGTGGTTTTGATGATTGTCAATCATGCTACTAATATGAAGGAAAACCTTGAATCACCAAAAGATAGTGATTAGTTTGCATCATTAACTGTATATTCCTTGTCCAATCTGATTGTTTTAAGAGCAAATAGTAATAATTCACTCTTACCAACAACAATCTAAATTCCCATAAAATAAAACATTAATACCTTAATAACTTACAATCTCCTCCATTATACCTATTAAATGCCCATATTTTGTAACTCCTATTTTTGACAACTATAAATAGAAACCCTGACAACTCATTGGGAGAACTTTTGGCTTGGCATAACTATAACTCTCAAACTCTTTGCAATTCTCTCATTGCTAACTACTTTCTCAACCATGTTCACCATCCTATTTAACATTGTTTTACAATTTTCTTATTCCTTATGCCTTTTCTACCACCACCTACCACTCCACTCAAAAATTAAAGGTCTGCTTTAATCTTTTACTTTGTCGTCTCTCAGCACATCATATTTTACTTGTTTATACTCTTCCTCTTCCTACCAAAAAACCATCTATACCAAACTATTGCTTTACAGATATAGATCAATTATGCAAAACTTCAAACAATTAGAATAGGTTTTCATGTTTTATTTAATATATGTTTTTTATGTTTACTAAAATAACTATTGAGCAAATTTTATATATAGGTCTCATAAATTTTATATTAATATGTAATTTTACATGTGCAACAACATTTACATGCATATGAAAATTTGAGTTAATAAGCGTTTAATTAATTATAATTATTTTATAGGGTTAATGGGCAAATTTGCCATCATATTATAAGTGGATATTGAAATTTGCCACTATACTTTACTTTAAATGATATTTGCCATTGTACTTTTGAAATTATGGCAAATTTGTCACTATACTATTATTTGATTAAATTTTACCACTGAACTTTAATTTTTGATTAAATTTTGCCACTCATCTTTGATTTTGAAAGATTTGAAAATAAAATTAATTATTAAAAATGTAAAAATTTAAAAATAAACATAAGATTTTTATTTTATAGAATAGGAAAGCTTAATTTTTTTATCATCCTTTATTAATTAATTTATTAAACCTTAGTTATGAAAATAAAATATTTGAAAGAATTTTTCCTATTAAATTTGTTTTAAAAATCATATAAAATCAAAGTTGAGTGAAAATTTCAAATAAAAATCAAAATTTAATGGTAAAATTCAATCAAACAAAGGTGGAGTGGCAAAATTTAATATTGAGTTAAACTATAGTGATAAATTTACATTTAATTCAAAAGTATAATGATAAATATCAATCAAAATAAAGTATAGTGACAAATTTCAATCATCACTTATAATACAGTGACAAATTGGCCCTTTAACCCTATTTTATAATATACAACTATATGTGCAATATATAATTCTTAGTCAACAATAGATAAAAGAAATATTTTTAGCAATATATAAAGCATAAATGTTAGTAAGACTTCCGATTGACAAAAGCAAACAATTTTGTTCATTAAGATTTAAATTGTCACTTCACATTTTTTTACTATATATGTTAGTAAGATTTATCCAATATGTAAATAAGAATTTTAGTTACATTTAAAAAAATTCAATACATAGCTATATTTCATAAATTAAGATCTACACTAAATTGCTGTATTTGCTTTATTTTTATATTAACTGAATTGCTTTATTTTTCTAGGTCCAATTTTGCATTAATATTCAAAATAACGAACTTTGTATTAATCTAATAAAATATTCACATGAGACAACGTTTACATCTTAATATAATTTTCTATTAATACGCATTTATTAATTTAAGTACTTGTAATGCAACTCTTTGTTCAATGAACAATTATTATTAAAAGTAGATTAAAAAACATTTGCATGCATCACAACAAATACTAGTATAAATTTATATAAAATATAAATAAAAACATGAATGTGAAAAATCTTTTAAATTAATAAAAATAATCATTATTATTCACTAAATTCTAAAATGTAATTGTAAATTATTTTAATATTAAAAAGGCTTATCCTATTTAGAAGTAAGAATTTTAAATTTATTAAAAAATATTTTTAAATATAAATTTATTGGATAACAAATAAAAAAAATTAGACTTTCATTAAATTGTTTTATTTGAAAATTTTAATTAATCTTAAAAAGTAATATATTTGATAAATAGAGAAGTTAAAACTTATATTAAAATTTTGTCTTTGTATGTTAAGTTTTACATTAATATTAAAAATAATAAAATTTATATTAATTTGATATAATTTAGATATGAAACAAACTTTTATATGTTAATACAAATTTAGTTAATCAATATTTTATTAATTTTATTTTTTTATAAAATATATTACAATATGACCAGAAATATATAAAATAATGAGAATTCATATGGCAAATACTAGTATAAATAAAAATTGCAATTATATCATAGTCAAACAAACGACTCTCAGTATTAAGTAAATTCAGTATATTCAACTTTCTTTCTTTACCTAACTGCATTCTTCTTTTTTTGAGACCTTACTTTTTCAATATTCTAAGAATTACTTTTCATTGCTCTTGTACTTAAAATATACTTGAACCAATTTTTTATTTCTTAATCCCCTCAAGAGTCAAGCAGAGAGTGTTTTGAACAGCAGGATTATAAATATCGAGGCATAAAAACTTTTATTATTTGAACATTCACAGCTGACGCCCATGAGTGAAGTCTAGCAAAACTCTTCAAGACTTCTAACCTCTAATGACGTTTGACCCGAACCCGTAATCTTAACCTTCTAGTCGCAACCAATAGTGAACTTTTTTTTTTTTTCTTTCCTTCATACGCGTTTTACCTCCGCCGTTCAACCATTTACTTATTTGTGTCGCATCACAATCACATGCTAACATAAGCTCGTTCAGATAAGCTAGATTCTGTGTCAATAAGCTGTTATTGTTGGGAAGCACAACGCATACATGCATCGCCTCGCCATACAAATTTATGGCACCTACCAAATTTATGGCACCTACCAAATACACTATATCTGCTCAAGTAAAACAGCTGAATTGCATTTGCTTCATGGCTAACAAAAGGGCACCATACATTATAGTTCTAAGAATTGAGTTATAATTTCCATACCGAAAGAAAAACGAAGAGCTTTAGCTATAACGGAAACATGCAATAGGGCGCCAAAGACATAATACAAATAATAGCAAATATAGGCTTATAGCATAACAATGTCTCCGGAAGTACATAAGTCATCCTACAAGCATTCTAAATACGCTGTCAAACACCCCGTGAAGCCCAAGATAAGAAACTACTGATTCTTGTATCTCTTCTCCACTTCCTCTAAACTCTGAATTTCCTTGTGATACTTGGAAATCTGGTGGATACACCTGAACAACAAGGAGAAGCAAATTATCTCAAAATGTGAAGTCCTAAATTATCTTTCCCAAGCAAAGGCTGTCAAATTGCTAGCACATACCAGTAAAGGAGGATTGCAGTTGAACACAATATTACATTCCTTTGGACTTTGTAGACCTGCAAAGCATCCCAAACCAACCAAGCGGAACTTAAAAATTCAAGAGATATTTCTGAGAACAACAATAGGCCTGCCCGTGTTACTTCTTCATATGTCAATCAATTAAGTCTAGCCAGCTTTATAAGAAAAAACGGAATGCTTAATGAACTAATCATAAACAAGCTTTAAAGTGAGCAAATTATAAAATGTACTAAAGCTCAAAAAAACAAAGAAATGATATACAAACAAGCTTTATAAAGAAACCAGTTCTATCGTGTATCCTCGCTCCAAAGGCTTTCAGAGACCCAAAATTATTAGCCCCATCTTTAAACCTTGTTGATGCAAATATTAGTCTTAAACCTTGTTGATACAATAGTTTCAGCCCCATTTTTGGGATTTAACGATGCAAGTGAACTGTCAGTTTCCCCACTTCCAAACGAGTCCATTAAAAAAAAACAAAAAAGGACAAGAAGAAGAAGAAGAAGAAAAAAGATAGCAAAGCAGAGATACCATTACTAAAAACTTAAGTAGATTTGTAAATCCACAGGATCATCTTCGGGTTCAGGAATGCTAAATTATTTAAAACCCTATTAATCCAAGTGGCAACATAAGCTGTCTAGAAAAGGTTGCACCTAAATTTCTTGTCCTACAACAAAAAGTTTCCATTGGTTGACCCATCGCCCCCATGAAATGGAATAAACCAAAACATGGACTCAGATGTACGTATCTGACCTAGATATTTCTCTAAATGTCTAACTTGTCTTTGGTTTTAACATTTTGGGCTTGTGGAGTTAGCTAAAAATAATCCAAAAGCAGGGCACAGATATCTGGATGTGTCCTGCACTTTATATAAATAAATTTTCTAATTTATTTTCCCTTTAATCAGGAAACATAACTTCCTTCTTTTAATATCTTTCCTTAAATACATCTATAACTAGTGTTTACACTAAATAATTATTTTCCATCAAAAGAAATGAAGTTTAACTTTCTTTTTCTTAAATAACTTTGAACAGGAAAAACGCATAAACCCCGTATAAAGAATGGAAAAGTGCACAGAACCTCCTCTTGTTTGAATGGCACTTTAATACACTTGGTTGTTAGGGTGTTAGCCAACAATTAGCCTTATTAGACTTTCATACCACGTCTAATAAGGTGAAGATGGAAATTAAAAACTTAAAAGTAAAAAGTTGAAATTGCCAACAAGCTGCCAAGGTGAAATTCAAAATTTTTTTAATTTTGAGCTCTCCCAGTTTCCCTCTTTTTTCTTCGGCTCCCATTTTATTTTCACTTTTATTGATCTTCCGAATGTATAACAATTTGAATATGGTTGGTTTGTATCATTTGTTCGTTCTTGAAGTTGATTTCTTAAAATTTTTCTTCAATAATGGGTAATATTTTTCTATTTCCATGCAATCTAGAGTGAGATTTCACTTTAGAGAAAGCAAACACTGGAGTTCTAGCCATGAAATGTTAGCTATATAACAAGCTTTCAATAATGGGTATTTGGTGCTCAATGCAGAAACGGCAGTTTATGCCCAAAAAAAAGAAAAAAGGCAAAGAGTGAATAGTCAGAATGTTTGACAATTAGATTAAAAGGACTTTGGATATTTTTATCTGCTTACACTTATTAAAATATATTCTTTATCAAATTATGAATTTGGTCCCCGTACTCCATTCAAATTTGGATTTAATCCTTGTACAATAATTTGTCAAAATTGAATCCCTATACTTCATTGGTAAATTGAATCAAATTGATAACAAAGTTGACAATCTGTTGTTAACTTCCGGCGGTGGTTTTTCACCCTTTTGACGTGGCATTTGACTCTGATAGCATGACATGATCTACATTTGACTTTAATCCATGTACTACCAGAATTGCAAATTTAACCTTTCACAATAACCCGTACAAATTGAGTCAGCAAACTTTTTAACTTTTAATTTCAGTTCAGTTATTGACAATATTAAATTTTCCTCGTTAATCAAAATCATCAATAAAAACAAAAAAACACTAGATCAATCCAGAGAGAATCAACAAATAATAAAGAATAACATAGAGAGACTCATCAAGAAACGTAATCTTAAAGCTTTTCTTTTCTATTTTTTTTTGTTATAAAAAACCAAAATTTTCCTTCATTTATATCAAAGCCGAAGAAGCCTTAATTCAACCCTTTTCCCCTCATACTTTTTTTGTCTTCCTTGTTTCTCGATCTTGATCATGGGATCGTGAGTGTTGGATCGCTTGAACAATTTATTAAGCAGTGGCATTTTCCATTGTGGTGTATTCGAAATTGGTCATCAGAGGAAGTAAAGAGAAGCATAAATTTCACTAAGTTCATTATTTCATTTTTTTAATTTTTATTATCATAATTTTTTTTCTTGCGAAGGTTAAAATTTTGTCAAAGCAGATTTCACATAATATTGAGAGATATTTAATTTAAATGATGTTGACCTCAACTGTTGGGTTTTGAAGTGCCATGGAACTGGTCGTTACACAAAAACAAGATGATTCAGAAAACGGCAATACCAAAAACAAAAAAGGGTCATGAACCTGACATGTCATTTAAGTAAAAGAAAAAAATGATTCAAGACCAAGATTTGATACTTTAAAGTTCACTTCTGATTTAAAAGTTTTTAGTGCTTTGAATTGATTTAGTGCTCTTTGTTTTAATTAATGATTTTGATTTTATTAGTCTTTTGCTTTGGTATTTTATTGTGATTTTTATTTTTAAATGCTTATGTTAGAAAAAAAATTTGGTGTCAAAATAATACCATTTTCAAGTATATTATTTTTAAAATTTCAAATTACACAATTTTAAAATTGTGTTAAAAATGCCAAGTCATTTTGATATAAAAAAATACACAAGCAAAGTTGAATATAGCATTCATTTTGATAAAAAGTACAGGGATTCAATTTTGACAAATTATAGTACAAAGACTAAATTCCAAATTTGAACGGACCAAAGGGACCAATTTCATAATTTGAACTATATTTTTGGATGACCTTGTTTTCATGATCTCTATTTTGTCAAATATCGCTTGCGTTTTGCATATGTGGGCGTTGTTCTTTTACAATGTTGGGTTATTTGATTGAGGACATAGATTTTAAGGGTTTGCAAAAAAAACCTTGACTAAGGGTTATATCAGCCATAAAAGGCAAAAACTCAAGGTGTTTTATTTGATGAAAGTTCTCTTATAGTTGCTTATTAGGTCCATGTTTTTGGATTTTCTTTTTCCTTTTATTGAGAAGATTTTGGACAATGTTAAACATGATTGGTTTTAAAGTTTTAACCTTTGAACAAAAAGAGAGACATACAGGAGAGAGTGTTTATTTCAACTATGAGTTTGTAAGGTTTTTTTTCTTCTTTTGTTAATTACTAGAATCAGTAATTATAAGTTTGTTGTTTTAATTCTTAATTTTTAATTGTTGAGAAAATTTAGAATTAAGACATTAAAAAGAATTCAAATTTCAAGTTGACATAGGAAAACCTTAGTTGATGTGACATTAAAGTCTGATAAAGTTAAATATTGAGTAACTCTCCAACAATCAAAGGGTGGCAAAACAGTATTTTCAAACAGGACAGGAGTTTATATACCTTCCTATTCTACTGGGGGGCAGTAATAATTGGTTTAAACCGACTTAACCAATTGAACCGATCAAATTCAATTAATTTGGTTTGGTTCATTTGTTTGGAAATTAATTAGTTGTGAAAATCAGTTAATTTAGTCAGTTGTCAGTGTTCAAAATTGATAACCAAATAAACCAAACAAACCAACCTTTTTTATTTTTAATTATATTTTTACATAATATAAATAAAATATATTTACATAATAATTGAAAATTATATAATATAACATATCATTTATATTATATTATATTATATAGAATCATCTTTATATAATAATATAAAAAATTTCTGTTTTAAAACCTTGAAACCAGTTAAACCAACCAAACCGATTGACTTAAGTTCGGTCTAGATATTTCAATTTTGAGATTTTTTTCAGTTGGTTTTAAAAATTTATTAGATTTAATCAGTTTTAGAAATTTCGAAACCAAATCGACCGAATACTCACCCTTATGTTCTACCAAGGGGTTAACCACAAATTCAAATTAGAAGGCAAGTTTTTAGCCTAGACCTGAGATTAAGAAATGCCCAGACAAAATCCTTTTGTTTTATGGGTTAGATTAAGAAATAATCATTTGTTACGTTAAATCAAACTGAAGAAAAGCATAAAACTTAAGTGTAACACCAGTGGAGCTGAAGATTTTCACACCCAAATTGGAATAAAACGAAAAGCACTAATCTATTTGGCATAATTTCCCATCACTTCTCATTTTTACCTTCTATTGAGAACTTGAAGTAGAAGCAATTATTCCAAGATAGATGCTACTTGCAGGTTCATAATTTCAATATCTAGTTTTCACCTGCCATTGTATACTTAATCACTCAAGCAACTAGCAATCTTGATCACTAAATTCATGTTATATCTTCACTTGGGCATTTTGTACCCTCCTTCCTTACCCAATCGTAATCCAACCCAACTTTTCACCAGCCATTGTCTACTTAAGCATAGTCAAACAATTATTAGTCCATTCTTACTGCTCAACTACAAAAGCTCAGCAATATTTCATAATCAAATTCCCAAAATATAATACTTACAGATTTCTCATAACGATCTCTCTCGGCAGCAGTGCAGATCTCGGAGGTACACATCAAGCGATGCTCGTTCTTCCAGTAGATATCTGCAACCAAGAAAATGAAAAACCTAAACAAAGTTTTGAAAAAGCAAACAAAATCAATAGAGAGAGAGGGGGGAAGGCGAGAAAACCTAAGAGCTGGAATCCCGCAAAGGGGACAATAAAGAGGGCAGGCTGAAGAATGAGAGAGACGAGAGAGACCAAACGGTTCTTTAATAGCTTGGGAGAGGGAAGGGTCAAGAGAAGAGCCAGCGCCGCCTCTGCTGCGACCACGTAGGTTAGAATCATCCACTGCAACGCCATTTTTCGATCTTTTGAGTTATTTTCCCTTTTTATTTATTTTCTCTTTGTTGCTAATTTGGGTCTGATTACTTATTTTCCTTCTCGTTTTCTTTTTCTACCATTGCAAATGCGTGCCCTTTTTGTGGCTTGGCTTGGCTTGGCTTAACGGTGAAGGCAACCGCTTTATATTCTAGATGCTTCCCTCACATATGGAGTGGAGACATAGTTGACCATCTTTTCTGGCCGTAGGATTCCGAAGTGGTAGATCGACTAATATCCATATGGCTTAAGAATTAACACCCCATTTGTTAAACGGAATGAATATTCTATTACGAACTTATTCAA
>JBBYHL010000012.1:9834141-9925477 GCA_038381835.1 Adansonia madagascariensis
ACTGTGAAAATGGCCTGCATGTATCAATACATTGCATAATGTATCGATACATTTGGTCCAAAAACCTTGATAGTATCGATACAATAAACCATTGTATCGATACTATGAACCACTGTATCGATACATGTTAATATGTATCGATACATTTCTTTACAGAATGCATGATTTGGTCCTGGCATGGCCTAGTATCGATACATGAGGTCCTGTATCGATACAGAGGCTTATGTATCGATACAAATGGGGACATTTCAAATTTTTGGTGTGTTGGAGCTTTGTATCGATACATGAGAACCATGTATCGATACATTCAAGTAAAATTATGAATTTTCTCATATCTTTTGTCTCCAGATACCTTGGACTATGTCATTTGATGCCATATCTTTGCATTTACCTTTGATATGATCCTTAGTCCTTCTTGATGTTCTCAAAATACTTTTTCACTGGGTGACGTTCATCACCCCCTCATACGTCCATGCTCCAGATTGCTAAAAATTAGCCCAGACAAAATAAGGTGTCTGCAGATCTTAGTGCTAACTTTTGCAAGTTTCACATGACTTTAGGATATACATTACAAGATTATCTATAATTTCAACCATGATCAGAAGATGATGGACAATGATAAAGCTAAATTTTATGATGGAACTAGTTAAGAAAATTCAATTAACATGATCGATAAAGGGTTGTCATAACCTCCCTATGGTGTCAATTACCCTTTCATTATCTACTGCAATTAGCCAAAGGCTACTTCTCCTAAAACAAAAAATGCTCCTAGACTTATCATCAGAGTGCTAATGCCCTTTCCATATATGGACAATAAAAAAGTGCTATGGAAGTATAATGGTTGACTAATAACCCTCGAAGCTATTATAAGCCAATTAGCTACCTTTAACATAATCAAGGTTAGCCATGTAAGACGAAGTGGTTAGCATTATGGCCTTAAAACTGTGAAGGTAGTGCCAAAGCAAAATCAAAGGGATAAATGTCTAAAAGAGCCATAGATACTGAATATATCCCAGCAAAAGTTCAGGAATTGATAAAGGAAAAAGAAACAGCTAAATTTCTCAAGTTTATAAAACATAATAAGTATAGCATTCTGGAATAATTAAAAAAAACAGCAAAAATCTCTTTCCTGGCTTTACTGCTCAGTTCAGAGCTGTACTAGAATATTTTCTTAAAAGTGTTTAACCATGCATATGTCCCTCAGGATATAACGATAAATAAGCTTGATAGCTTGTAAATAATATTGTCACTAACAGTTTTATTTTCAGTGATGATGAGATTTCATTGGGAGAGACCACTTCCATGACATCCTTTCATATAACCACTAACTGCAATGGGCTATACTATTAAAAGTGTTCATTAATAATGGGTTGACTCTAAATGTAATGCTACTAGTCACTCTTTCCTAATTGGCACTCGATGTTGGCCAGATCAAACACATCCAGATGGTTGTCAAGGCATTTGATGGAACAAAAAGAGAAACTAAATGAACCATTTTAATTACTTTAAACATCAGCCTATGCCTATTTAAAGTGGAGTTTCATGTCATGGATATCATCCCAGCTATAATTATTTATTGAGACGACCATGGATCCACTCTACCAGCATTGTACCATCATCACTTTATCAAAAAGTTAAATTAATAATTAATGAAAAAGTGGTCAACAAAGTGGTCAGCATATCCAAGGAGAAGGACATCATAGCCATGACTTTAGCCAAAGCCCTTTATGTTAAGGTAAATGTCAAAGCTGAAGAGTGTTCCTTCAGAGCCTTTGAAATTGTTAATGCTACCTTTGTTGTGGAGGGTTTTTTAATCCTAAAATCGAGGCTCTCAAACAGCACCCACATAAGTCTCAAGCTCATGGTTGAAAAAAATGCTCGAGCTAAAAAAGGCCTTGGAAATATTTATAGGGGATAAGTTGATCCATCACTGTAATTGGCAAGAAATACAAATATAGATTAGGTTTCAAGCTAGAATTGGGCTAGAAAAAGAAATTTGAGAAGAAACTTAAGGAAAGAATCTAACTTAAGCTACCGAGTAAGAGTTAAGCCATAAGTTAGTCTTTTACCCTTCATTGAAAAAAATTTTCTACAATAGAGGGGTTATTAATCCAAAATTTAAAGGAAAGGAAACAAAAGATGTCATAATAGCGATCAATACAGCCTTCAAGAAATGTCAGGTGGCCACCATAGGAAATAATGATGAGGAACCAAATGATGACCATAGAATCTGCCCCCATATTTTTGGATATATCTGAAAGAATTAGACTATTATTGAAAAGACTATAGTGTTTATGTTTAGGCCATTTTGAGAGTAATTCCAGGACTCACTTTGATATCTAAGGATACTTTTTGTAAAGAATTTTTTTGTGTATATTTAATTTTTTTCATAGCAATATTCTCTTTTCTTTTCACATACACACATATGAATCACCTATATTTTTTTTGCTCATTCTTGCTTTTTTTTTTTTTTTACTTTTACAGATCTCCTGATTGAACAAAAGTAGAAGATCTCATTTAGGATTCAGAGGTCGATTTTGAATGGATTGTTACTTAAACAAGATCGATTTTGAAGAGGATGTTGATGTTTGTACTTTGCCTCCTAACTTGTTAAAAATAATTAAGTATGAGGATTTAAGAATAATACCCCATGCAAATCCCATCAAGGTGATAAACTTAAGGGATAATGAGGATGACAGAAAATAGGTCAGAATAGAGACTACTCTCATGCCTGCTAGAAAAAAATTGATAAGTCAACTTTAGAAGTTTCAAGATGTTTTTGCATGGTCCTATCTAGATATGCTAGGCTTAGATACAAGGATTATGGTTTATAAATCAGCTCTGAAACCAGAATGTAGTCGGTTTAGCAAAAGTTAAGAAGAATGAAACAAAAAATGCTCTTAAAAATTAAAGAAGAGGTTAAGAAATAATTTAAGGCCAGATTTATCGCGGGGGTAAAAATACCTGGAATGGGTTATGGATATTGTCCCAGTTCCTAAAAAAGATAAAAGAGTTAGAATATGGGTAGATTATCGAGATTTGAATCGAGTAAGTTTGAAATATAATTTTTCTCTTCCCTATTGATAATCTAGTTGACAATACCATGAAGAACTATTTATCATTTTTATATATAGATTTCTCGGGGTTTAACTAGTTTTAGATGGTGCCGAAAGACATGGAAAAGACCATATTGGTCACAACATAGGGCATATTTTGTTACAAGGTGATGCCATTAGGATTAAAGAATACCAAGGCAACTTATCAAAAGGCAATAGTCTCTCTATTCCATGATATGATCCATAAAAGGATTGAAATATATGGGGATGGTATGATTACCAAATCACCCCAAGAGGAGAGGCATTCACAGATTTGTAGAGATTGTTTAAAAGGTTGAAAAAGTACCAATTAAAGTTAATTTCGACAAACGTACCTTCGATGCAAGAGTAGAGAAGTTGTTAGGCTTCGCAGTGAGTGAAAAGGTGATAGAGGTTGATCTTGATAAGATTAGAGCTATTTAGGAATTATCGCCTCCACCAGGCAAAATGAAGTAAGAAGTTTCCTTGGGAGATAATTACATTGCTCATTTCACTGCCACTTACTGAGTAATATGATCTAATTTTTTGGTTTCTCTGAAAGCATGATCTAGTTGACTGGGATAAAGATTGCCAAATGGCATTCAAAAAAGTGAAATAGTTTTTATCAAGTCCATTAATTCTAGTGTTGCCAGTGCTAGGATGACCCTTTATAAGATAACTTACGACATTCGAGAGGTCAATGCAATGTGTAGTGAAACAAAGAAGAAAGAAATAGCCATTTATTACCTTAGTAAAAAGTTTCTAGAGTATGAAGTAAACTATCCTAAATAGAAATGATATATTATGCCCTAGTCTAGGCTATATAAAAAAGCTTTGATAATACATGCTGTATCATACCATATGGCTACTTGCCAAAATGGATCCGATCAAGTACCTTTTTAAAGCATCAGCATTGTTTGGATGAATAGCTAGATGGTAGGTCTTGTTATCGAAATATGATGTATTCTACTTGAGCCAGAAAACTATAAAAGGAAGTGCTATTGCCTTTAGAATTTGATTTTCTTAATGAGAATTTGACAAATATCTCTTTTAAAGAGGAAACAGAATAACCTGAAGAGTCAATATGAAAGATTATTCTGATACGGCTTCAAATGCCTTGGGCCACAAAATTGGGGTAATCTTGATATCCTTAGAAGGAGACTACTATTCCTCACTGCCAAATTAGGTTTTGATTGCACGAATAGTGTGGCAGAATATAAGGCATGCATTATGGGATTCAAGCATCCATAAAATGGTAAGCACAAATATTGAAAATCTATGAAGATTTAGCCTTGGAATTTATCAATTATGTGGTGAATAAGAAACCTGATATTCCAAGCTACTGCAATATAAAAGGTTGCTTCTAGAATTGGTAGAAGAATTTAAGAAACTAGAATTCATCCGTTTATCTCGAGATGATAATCAAATGGCAGATGCTTTAGTTACCCTTCCCTCAATATTTAAGGTAAATGAAGGGTAGGAAGTAATCTAATTCAGATGAGCTAATATGAATCTCCTGCACATTGTCATAATATCGAAGTAAAAGTGAATGGCTAGCCATGGTTTTATGACATCAAAAATATCTCAAGGATCATGTATAACCACACAATGCCTTCAAAGATTATAAAAGGTGTTAAAGAGGTTAGCAATGAGCTTCATTCTAGATAATGAGATTCTCTATAATAGAAGTTATGACTAGACATTAACGAGATGTATGGATGCTTTTGAATCATAGAAAACTTTAGAGGAGGTACATGAAGGGGTTTAAGGATTCTATGCCAATGGACACAAAATTATGAGACAAATCATAAGGTTGGGCTACTTTTGGACGACCATAGGGAATAACAATTTTAAGTATGCCCAAAAATGCTAGTGTCAAGTCTATGCTGACAAGATCCATATGCCATTTTCACTATTCCATGTCAGAACTGCTTTATGGCCCTTTTCAATATGGGGCATGGATGTTATTGGACCAATTACCCCTATAGCTTTAAGCCATCATTGTTTTTTCTTAATGGCTATAAACTACTTTACCAAATGGGTCAAAGCTACCTCTTATGTAAATATAAAAAGGACAACAATGATAAAGTTTTGAAGACCAACATTGTTGGTGGATTTTGAATCCCTGAAAGAATTATAACAAATAATGCCTCTAATTTGAATAATCAATTGATGATAGAGGTTTGTACCTAACTCAAAATCTCACATCACTATTCAGTAACATACCATCCAATGATGAAGGAAGCTATAAAAGTAGCCAATAAGAATATCTCAAAGATTATATGGAAGATAGTAGAGACCTAAAAGGATCAGAATGAGAAATTCCCCTTTGCTTCCCAACTTATCGAACTTCTATCAGAACTTCAACCAAGGCAATGCCTTACTCATTGGTTTATGGCATAAAGGGTGGTTTACCAATTGAAGTTGAAACCCTCTCACTTCGAGTACTAATATAGACCAAAGGGGAGAAAGCTGAATAGATTCAGGATTATTATGAACAGTTAAATTTCATTGAAAAGAAAAGGTTGAAATAATCCAACATATAGGAATGTATCAGAAAGGAATGATAAGAGCCTCTAACAAGAAACTCTGCCCTAAAAAGTTCTATAAAGGGGAATTAGTACTGAAGAATATCCTTTTTGCCCAAAAAGATCCACGGGGCAAATGAGGCCAAATTAGGAAGGGTCCTATGTGGTTCAAAAAGCATTTCCTAGAGGGGCATTGATTTTGGCAAAATTAGATGGGGATATTTTAGCAAATATCAATTCTGACAATGTAAAAAATTATTATGCCTAAAAGGCAATATAATTTTGAAAAAAAAGAAAAAATTAATCAAAAAATAAAAAATAAAAGAAATCAAAAAACATAAACGAAAAATTGACAAAAAATGAAAAAATCAAACGAAAACGCAAAAAGGCATCTAAACAAAGGCGATATAAGAGGAAAGTTTGAGTTAAGAAATCGAAAATGGTAGCTTGGGCATTTCAAAAGAATGAACAAAGCATAATTCTCCAAAAGTTAAGGCTGGAAAGCATTCTTAAAAGATCGATTTGCGCGGAAGCTAATGTCCCATTCAAGAGAGATCTTTGAAAAACTAATTAAGAGGTCCTGTTTATTTGAGTAATATCTAAATTTCTTCTATACCTCACCTTTACTATTATTTTTATTGATAAACCAATATTGTATCTTCTTCCCTTATTAAAATACAAATACATATATTTATTCATACCTTTTTAAGATTACCTTTTAATTATGCTACCATTTTTGTTAAATGATGATTAATAGTTTTAGGAATGGAATATAATAAAAATGATGATGAAGAGATTTTCTTGCATTACTTTGGAATGAGGTCAAAATATAATAGGGACCTTAGTTAATATTTCAAATTTTTTGGACACTCTAGGAAAGAACAAGGTGGATAGATAACATTTTTAATATTTGGGATACATGGTTAAAGAACATCCTAATGTGAAGAAAAACAATTAAATGATTTTTCTAAGAAGAAAAATTAAGGATATGTACAGTTTTCCCTTCATAAAAAGAAAAGGGAATGTTATAATATTTTTTGAAGATGCCTTTAACTCTAAATGTAGAAGTAGGCACATTTTATCCAAGATGCCTTCAACTCCAGTATTGGATACGCTCATTTTATTCACAACACTTACTAAAGATGTCTTCAACTTTAAGTTTAGGCACTAACTCCCTTTTTCGAAAAGAAAAAGAAGATTTCCATAACATTTTTTTAAATATGCCTTCAACTCCAAGTAGAGCCACGACCTACTTTGCCAAATAAAAAGGAAAAAAAATATTTGTTACATTTTCTAAAATACTTTTAACTCAAAACTAGGTTGAATCATATGCATTCTACATGTATTACATTCAACAATTTGCAAATTAAAAGTTGAGCATGATTTTTAGAAAAGTAACCATCATTCAGTCTGTCTATTTCTTCAAAAGTGAAAGGTAAGTCTCATATCTTTTCAAACATATCAAATATCAAACCTTATTAATACCCATTAGACTTAGGTTTCACCTTGGTTACTGTTAGTTGAATATTATGGTTTCAACCTATTCAAATGATTTGACCTGGTCATATCCAAGTTGACTATCATGGTTTCACTTTGGTTAACCCTTTTCTAACTTATGTTTTACCTTAGTCATATCCAAGTTGACTATCATGGTTTTGCCCTAGTCAACCCATCAAACTTAGGTTTCACCTTAGTCATACCTAAATTAACTATCATGGCATCACCTTAGTCAACATTTTTCTGACTTAGGTTTTGCCTTGATCATATCCAAGTTGACTATCATATTTTTGCCCTAACTACCCTCTTTGACTTAGGTTTTGCGTTGGTTAACCCCTTGTTGACCTAGGTTTCACCTTGGTTAGCCCAAATTAGACTTAGGTTCTACCTTGGTCATATCCAAGTTGACTATTATGGTTCCACCTTGGTCAACCCATCGAACTATAGTTTTGCCTTGGTCAACACTTTTAGACATAGGTTCTACCTTGGTCCTTTCATTAACTATTATGGTTTTGCCTTGGTTAGCCTTTTTAGATTTAGGTTTCAACCAGGTCTCTTTTGGTGACTGTCATGGTTTCACCCCAATCAAATTTTTAGACTTAAGGCTCGCCTTAGTCACCATTCCAACGTATGGTTTTACCTTTGGTTATTCTATTTTAACTTATATTTTTAGTTTAATTTGCTTTCTAAAGCTTAATTGCCCAAATGAAATCATGCCTATTTAGTTTTTGCCTTGTTCCTGACTCTCAACAAAGTCCGAAATAAGGCAGCTGTAGACACCTAATTTCGTCCAGGCTTTTTTTTCATAGTCTGAGACTGAGAACCTAGCGACCATTTTGGTAAAGGTCAACCTCCTCTAGGCAGACTTGGCATTTTCAAGAGCAATTGAGTCATATCTAAATGGCTACATGATGAAAAAGTGTAGTTTTGAGAGTTGTAATAAACAAATCTTAGATAAAAAGAATGAACATTCAAGAAAAAAATTAGTTTTTTTTTTAAAAAAAATTTGCTTATAATATCACGGTCAAATTTCTCATTTTAGCAATTTTTTGAAAATTTTTTGCACAATTTTGGGAGTAAACCATGATATATTTTTACCAATAGTTATTTAATATTTATGTTGATACCAACCCTGAAAAATAAAAATATTCAAGATAGAATACGTATTGGCATTTTATACTATGAGGTCTCAAATGGTTAATTTTAGTACTTAGTTTTGAAAATTTCAAAGTACCACAAGTATTTTGCTTATGAAATTTTTTTAGAAAAAAATTGTTTTGGATTTTAAATTTTCATCTTTATTATTTTGTAAATTAATATTTTCAGTAACAGATTAAATTCAACTGTTTTTTTAAATGTTTGAACGTATTTTGGAATTTTTACAGTTTCAACATACAAATTTTTTATATGTAAAATTTTTTGGTAAAATTTTTCAAAGCTTAAAGATTTAAATATTTTCACATATTTCAATAAAATATCTTGGATATAAACTTTTGAAATTTTGATTCATTTTTATTAAATATAATTTTTATCCAAAATGCTTTTTACTCGTAAATATTTATGAGTTTGAAAATTTTGATTAATCTTTATTCTTTCCAAACAATTATTTAATCCTTTCAGGCCAAAACTTTTCATATGAATGTTTAATTAGGCCTCTCATGTGATTAAATTCGTAACTGAATTTATCATGTGGAATATTTTTACATTAAACTAGATCGAGTCACCTTTCCAACAATACTTAACCCTATAAAGCCTATAAATTTACCTATAATAAATTGGAAAGGTGGATAGCACAATGTTGTCCCTTGTTTTCAACATTGGTCAAGTTAGTTGATTTCTACGAACCCTCCATGAGGCATTCAAATGCCTCCATGTGATCCTAATCAACCCTATTGAGTAAAAAAATTAGCATCAATCTTTCCCCAGGCTCATATCAAGGCACAAATAATTTTTAAGCTTTATCATCCTTATTTTTATCAATTTTCTTAATAAAAAATCACCTATTTTGTCTAGGATTTGTCAAAATGTCATTTTATCAAGAAATCATTGAACCTTTGTCAAGATAGATCTTTTAAGCTCGCCCCTTAAAAATCATCAAAGTTTTCATCTATGAGGATACTAACCCTATCTTTCGAGGGGATACTCCAACTTCGCTTTTAGAAACTTTATTCAAATTTCAAAACTTACCAAAGTTTTCATCTTTGGAGATACTCCAACCCCATCTTCTGAGGGGATACTCTAAGCCCACTTCTACAAAATTCATTTAAATTTTAAAACTTACCAAAATTTTCAAATACGGGGATACTCCAACCTCGTCTTCCAGGAAAATACTCTAACCTCATCTTTTAAAGGGACACTCTAACCTTGTTTTCAAAAAAATAAAAAATTAGTCAAATTTTGTTAATTTAAACTTGTCAATCTCATTTTTATCAAAATTGTCAAGAAAAAAGTCAAGTTTTTCTCCCTAGATTTCCTTTGGACTTTTTAATATTCAAACTCCATTTTCATGCCTCGATCAATTAATGGATCCTAATGCATCTTTAAATTTCAACTCAGTTATTTCAAAATGATTGATAACAATTATGAGATATATTCAGATCATCCCTACCCTTTCTCTTTTGTTGTTTTGTGTGATTTATTTTATTTGATATTATCTCATTTTAAGTGTTACTAACATGTTTCCTTTGTGATGGTCATTTGCATCCATGTTTTCAAAACCGTCTTTTAAAAATTACAAGGCAATGTTCCATGTCCGTGACTCTTCGGTGCTTGACACAGAATATCCTATTCTGAAAAATTGAATTTAAAGAATATTTTAATAAAAAATCCTTATGTTCCCCACATCTTTGGGGTGCGTACATGATTTAAAATTATTTTCTAAAACTTGAGTTTATTTTATTCAAATTCATGCATAAAAGGGGATTATATTTAAATAATCATGTATCGAAACTGAGGGACCAACACTAAGTTAAGAATGGCTAGAAAGGTATGGATTTCAGGTGTTGCGGGGAGGTTAGTACCTTTTTATACGTAAACAACTCTCAAACCCAATTGCTGAATCTTTGAATTACGTAGTCCATGGAATCTATGTTTCAAGTTTTGTAACTTTAAATATCGGATTCAATAGGCATCTAGTCATGCCTAGCCCAAATGATCGATGGTGACTCCAATTGTTGGCCGCTTCATAATAGCCATCTAAGACTAGTTGTACGAGAAATTCACATGACAGTCCCCTTTCACGGTCATGAGCCAAGAATTTGTATTTTCTTGCTCCTATCACATAAAAAAAAAAAAAAGAAGGGAAGAGCCCTAATCAAAAAGACTTTTCCCTATCAAGAGATACTTTTAAGTCCTTCATGCTTTCTTCATAGGAGGCACCTTGCTAACAACTTGGGGACTCTATTGTAGACAAATTTAGAAAGTTAGGCCTATGACTAGCCGTGTCTTTTTTAGTACTCATTTTTTTAGTTTTGGTCATTATTCAACTATAATCCCTTCCATTTTTGTCTACTAATCTTTTATTTCTCATATTTTTGTCATGAGATTATCCGAGATTGCCTCGTTCCCAAATAAATATCGATTTGATAAATATGGTAATATGGGGGAAAACAAAAGGTTTGATTGTTTCCATGACACACACTATGCACATGCACTTACAATAGATTCCCACTAAACTCCAGAGTGAGATTAGGGTCCTAATTATTAGGAGGAAGTGAGCTATTTGCCTTGGTGAGTACCCCTCTACACAAGTATAGCAATAACTTTCGAGGTGTAAATTACATATGTCTTTTCTCCGTAACCCTTCGTATTTGTATAAAGAAATATATCCACTGGATCGAACCTATTCTGCCGTGCCTGTAGTGGGTTTAGGATTAAAGTGCCTCGATTATCTTTACTGGAGGAGTAGTGATATAGATACCAATTTAAATGTCAACTCGAATTCATATAGTGAATCCTATGAGCTAAACCTTGTCAAACCATGCCAAAATGCTGGTAGAATGTCCTAGAGAATAAGGACACTCAGGGAAACATTTCTAACCTTTACTCTTGCATGCCATAGCTATGTAGGCAATAATGAACGGACATTGTTGCCCATGTGTGTCATGTCATTCTTAGGAAATACTATTATGTTGTTCGATCAATGGTTAACTTTCGTCAATAAGTAAGTAATGGCAAACGAATGTTGTCTGTTTCAAAGCAATATACTACCTTAAAGGAAGTCATATTTAACCTAAAAAAACCATTATGCTACCTTATAGTGACTTAACACATGTCTGACTTTAGGTGGTGATGAACAAACATCACTTCTTAGTCAATTAGTTTTGTCCCAAAGAGGCATTATACCTTCTTGATCAAGGAAAAACTTCACATCAGCAAGCTGTTATGCTGTCTGACTGATGGTTTACGTATGTTAAATATTGAGCGATGGCATACATATGTCACTGTGTGGGTTATTAGCTTATCTCTAGATGTATCCTATCACCTCGATAAAGGCAATTTTTACCCAAAAATGTCGTTATGCTATCTGTGGATGTCTACATTGTCATGATACTCATAATTGTTATGTTTGCCCCTAGGAATGAAAATGCCTATTATCAGGGCATTTTTTGTGATTTATTTTCCTTCTTTCATTCTTTGTTCTTATATGTATTATTTCATATTGTCACTAACCTATTCCTCTTTTATTTCTTGATTGTTATGCGGATCATGCATCATAATCATCATTATAGGATAATTAGCTATTGGTTTAGTGTTTAGCAAGAGGTGTTTGTTGTGAAGTAATAGTTCATTCTTATCATTAAGTTTCTTGAAGAAGTTAAAGCATGCTTAGAGGGTCAATAGCGCTAAGATGGGGATATCCTTAAGCCCTACTATATCTTAAAGACACATGAGAAAGTTAAGATAGGGTACTATCAAAATGACTAGTGTGATCTAAAACATATATGGGCTAGTTAGGACAATGATGAAAATGAGTCATTCAAGAAAAGATACGAGGATAGCTCTATTAGTTCAAGTCTGATTGGATTTAGCCTATAGCTAGTGACATCAAGGTTCTACAATTTGGCATACTAATACTTCACCTTCAACTGGGAGGATTCGACTCCCACCATCGATGAATACACTGCATTGCTCAACATTGAAAGGGTCAAGTCCAACAGTGATGCAAAGTGCAAATGATAGGAGATAGCTAGAACACAAAAGAATTGAAAATAGTAGAGAAATATAACACTGGAGAGATATTTACGTTTAGAAAGAAACCTATCTAATGGAATAATAAAATAATAATCGAATACTATGTAGCAACTCCCTAGATGCATATTTATAGACTAGAACTCCTACTCCTACAAGGTTTACTATTCCTAGTAGAATACTAATTAAGCTTTAATCATAAAACTTATCCCAAACTAAAACTCTAATCCTAAACAATAATCTAATTAAATTAGAATCCTAAACATAGATCTAAATGGATTTTTTTATTTCAATAGAATATAAAATGAAATAAACTAGAATCCTAATTAAACTAGAATCCTAATTGTTATGCTTCTGCATCATTCTCCCCTGGTTGAAAGATTGGTAATATCTTTAGAAAAGACTTTAGCAGCTTCTTCGCACATTTCTAGATCAATTTTCCTTAATTCTTCCTCTGAAATCCAGGTACTTTCACAAGCTAGTTTTCCCAGCCATTTAATTAAGAACCTTCGATAAATATTTCCCCTTTTAGGTGTCACTTCCTTGACATCGAAAACTTCCTGGATGATATCATCTTTCTTAGTAAGAAGCTGGCCAACTTGTTCAGCAACTGTACTTAGTTTTTCTTCATTAAATCCCTCAAATTCGTACAAATCTAAGACATTAAAAATATGACTGATTTGTAAATTAGTAGGAAACTCCAATGAATAGGCATTTGAACCTAACTTTTTAAGCACTTTATATGGCCTAAATTTCTTAGACTTTAACCTATGATAGGCATCTTTAGGAAACCTTTCTTTCCCTAAGTAGACCAATACCAAATCTCTTTCTTTGAATTCCTTAAAATGTTTATACTGATTAGCTGCATTAGCATATGCCGTATTGCTAGCTTTTAATGCATCTTAAACTTTTTTATGAATACTACGAATATGTTCAGCAAAAGCTACCCCATCATCACTCACCTTAGCTTCTTAGGGTAAAGGCACCAAATCAATCACATGTTGGGGTTTAAGGCCATAAGCAACCTTAAAAGATGTCTTTTTAATAGTTTAATTAATTGAGTTGTTGTAAGCAAACTTTGCTTGCGAAATAATTGAATCCCAACCCTTCACATGATTTCTAACCAAACGCCTTCGCAAGTTTTCCAAACTACGATTAACAGCTTCAGTCTGACCATCTGTTTGAGGATGACATATGCTAGAATACTTCAAATCTGTCCCTATTTTACGCCATAAAGTCCTCCAAAAATGCCCTAAAAGCTTAACATCTCTACTAGAAACAATAGACGTTGGAACTCCATGCAAATGTGAGAGGCATTTGTGGTTTTAGAATAGGGAATAAAATAGGCCATCTTGGAGAATATATCTACGACTACAAAGATATAGTCATGCCCCTTTGAAGTCTTCGATAAACCCAACACTAAATCCATACTCATATGAATCCAAGGTGAATTTAGTTCTAGTAATGGAGTACACAGCCCTGTATTTTGAGAACTTCCTTTACTAAATTGACAAACAGCACATCATCTTACAAACCTACTAACATCTTTGAACATATGAGGCTAAAAATAGCGATCTGTGACAAAAGCCATTGTTTTGTCCTGGCCAAAATGTCCACCCAATCCATTCCTATAAAGCTCTCTTATGATTTATTCTCGGAATGATCCTTCGGGAATGCATAATTGATTACCCTTAAATAGATATCCTTCATGCAATTTGTAGGGTAACTTATCTACTGCTTTTGGTCCTTGCAAATCGTTCACCACCTGATTGAAATAGGGATCTGTTTGATATTTATTTTTTAACTCATAAAATCCAACAACTTGTGAACTCATTATAGTTAAAATCAAGGTTCGTCTACTCAAGGCATCTGTAACTACATTTGTTTCTCCAGTTTTATACTTCAAAGAGAAATTAAACTCATCCAAAAATGAATTCTATTTAACATGACGACCATTAAGTTTCTTTTGAGAGCTTAAATACTTTAATGCTTGATGGTCTATATAAATAACAAATTCCTTATAAGCCAAATAATGTTGCTAGTGTTGGATTGCTCTAACCAAAGCATAAAACTCTAAATTGTAAGTAGAGTACCTACATTTAGCATCAAATAATTTTTTCACTAAAAATTTCCAAAAGCCTCTCCTTTTGACTAAGAATAGCCCTAATACCATTTTGAGAAGCATCACATTCTACAACAAAAAGTTCATTAAAATCTAGTAATCCTAGAACAAGCGCTTCGGTCACGACTACCTTGATGTGTTCAAAAGCCTTTTGAGTAGAATTTGTCCACTTAAAACTATCACTCTTCAAAATTTTAGTAACAGGACTCATAACAGCACTAAAATTTCTTATAAATCTCCTATAAAATAAAGCTAACCCATGGAAACTTCTAACCTCTTTGAAAGATTATGGTGCTGTCCTGTCCTTGATTGCTTTAATCTTTTCAGGATCTGGTTTCAGCCCTTCATCAGAAACAATGAACCCGAGAAACACAACCTCAGTTTGCAAAAATGAACACTTCTTTAAATTCACATAGAGCTTCTTCTTTTGCAACACCTTCAAAATTTGCCATAAATGTTGTAAATGCTTTTCCTTATTCGGACTATAAACTAGAATATCATCAAAATACACAATAATAAAAAATTGTAAGAAGGGTTTAAGTACCTTAGTCATGGCTCGCATGAATGTACTAGGAGCATTAGATAGGCCGAAAGGCATTACTAACCATTCACACAAGCCTTCAGGAGTCTTAAAGTAGTCTTCCATTCATCTCCCTCCCTCTCTTAATTTGATTTGATGGTATCCACTCTTTAGATCAATTTTAGAAAATACCTTAGGCCTTGCTAATTGATCGAGCATGTCTTCCAATCAAGGAATGGGAAATTGATACTTGATCGTAATCTTGTTTATAGCTCAGTTGTCAAGACACATCCGTCAAGATCCATCTTTCTTAGGAGCTAGTAGAGCTGGGCAAGCACATGGCTTTTGCTTTCACGCATCAATCCTTTCCTTATCAAATCCTTAACCTATTTTTGAATTTCTAGCTGCTAAACTAGTGGCATTCGATATGCTGGCAAATTCAGTAAAGATGCTCTAGGCAATCTATAGCGTGTTAAATGCTTCTCATAGGTGGCAACCCTTGTGGCAAAGAGTCACTAACCAAGTCAGCAAACTCTGCTAACAATTTCTAAATTTCCTTGGGCTATTCCTTCAAATTTTCCTTTTTAGTGTTATTTATTATTTTGCTGACCATAGCAAATACAACCCTTAATTCTCTACTTCACTCACCAACTCATTAGCCTTTAAAAGCCCATTCAATTTGTTAGTCTTGTGCATCACTACTTCTTTTTAAGGATGCAATGTATATTTTCTTCCATCTCTATGGAAAGAATAAGTACTTTCTGTGGTTGAATGTTGTATATCATGATCAAATAGCCAAGGTTGGCCCAAAAGAATATGACATGCATCCATTTGTACCACATCACACAACGCCTCATCATCCATATTATTGCTGATAGTAAACTTGACCAAACATTGAAATTTTATGGGCATCCCAAATCCCTTCTTAACCCATTGAATCTTATACGGATAAGGATGTTTTTCTATATGTAGCTTTAGTTTTTCCATGATTTCTTTAGAAACATAGTTTTCTAAGCTAACCCCTTCAATAATGGCATTACACACTTTATCTCACACCCAACACATGTTCTAAAGATACTTTTCCTCCTCCAATCCTCTCTATCATCTTGGCTGGTCATAGTCATAACTTTTCTGAGCATCAAAGGTTTTTTTTGTGTAAGGTATATATCTATGTACTCCTCATCATCATTATATTTATCATAAATTGGATCTGGTAGTTCTAGATCTTTTTTTTCTTCAAAATAAGTTTCTATAGTGGCTCCGAATTCCAAATAGTTTTCTTCAAGTAACTCTACATGAAAATCATTCCCTTGGTTTTTTGCCCCTTCTTTCGTTAACTCGAGAGCATGCAATAGTCAGTCTTCTAATGCATCTCGTACTGCAAAGTTTACAGGTTAAGCATTATGGAAAGGGTTCTCTGGCTCTTCTTCATCTGAAACATCTTTAAAACCATCTTCTGATAGGTCAAAAAGATTGTGATTACCTTCTGGTATCTCCATTTGGGGTCCCACATGTATTTGTCACTATAAAGCTTGCACAACTTGTGATAAATCCTCCACCATGCACCTCAACTCCATCAACTCTATTTGCTATTCTTGATTCCCTCTTCCACGGCCCCTTGCACGTCCTGCCATGGCTCTGATACCAAATTGATGCAGGGTAGAGATAATAGGAAATAGATTTAACGTAAAAGAATTGAAAATAGTAGAGATAGATAATGCTGTAGAGATATTTAGGTTTAGAAAAAAACTTTTTTGATGGAATAATAACATAATAATCGAATAATAATCAAATACTTTATAGCAATTCCCTAGATGCCTATATATAGGCTAGAACTCCTACTCTTATAAAGTTTACTATTCCTAATAGAATACTAATTAAGCTTTAATCATAAAACTTATCCCAAACTAAAACTCTAATCCTAAAAAATAATCTAATTAAACTAGAATCCTAAACAAAAAAAAAAGATAAGCTAATATTGTGGATACTAAAAAAGAGCCAGTTAATTTGGAAAATCACCTCATGATAATGTTGAAGCTACTTAGGAAGAAACTTGTCAAGAGCAACATCATAAAACAACGCCTGCCTTACTGGTACCATTGGTGATATATTTAAACCCTATGGTAACTAGTCAATTTGTCCTTGGTTTTTATAGAGTAAATAAAGGGCTTTCTCCACCTGATCCTATAACCCTCGATCAAGACAATTCAAAGAAGACAAAAGGTTAAAAGCCTGTAATGTCTGTTGATGAAATGGATAAATATCAACTTCTAAAGAACCATTTTTGAGCCATCGAGGGGAGTGACCAATTTAGAGCCATTGATGAGGAATCCTTGTCTTTAGTGTCCAAACTTGTCACTCCCTTAAAGTTCAAGTTTCCAGAGTTTAAAACTTTTAATAGAACTATTGATCCCATTTTGCATATTTGGATCTATCTTAAGAAGATGGCAGGGCACGAGAAAAATGAAAAACTCCCTTATCCATTACTTTCAGCATAGTCGAATTAGGGCAGCCACTCGATAATACATCAAGCTTGATAATGTCAAAATTCATTTATGGGTTGAGTTGGTTAAGGCTTTCTTGAACAAGCACTAGCATGTTTTAGATTGGGCCCTTGACTATTTTTCTCTTATGAACCTAGAGAAAAAGCTAACCAAAAGTTTTAGGTGATATGCTTAAAAGTGAAGGGAAGAGGTAGCTTTGGTCCAACCCTCTCTAAGAAAAGGATAACCATGACATTCATCAGCACCATACGCACTTCATATTATGAGAAACAAGTAGGGAACACCACTAAAAAGTTTATTGATATGGTTTTATCCAATGAGATGATTGATGTAACAATTAAAAGTAGTAGGATGTCCACAGGTGAGTCATCTGAATCGAGTAAAGGGCCTACTACTAATAAGAAAAAAAAGGGGGAGATAAATGCCATAAGTTACACTAACCTAACCTAACCAAGCCAGTATCAAATGACCAATGAATGCACCCTACTCTAACTCGATCATGATACCTTTTCAATCGATTTATGCTGTAACCTATAACCCATCCTTTTCTATCTCGCTAAATCCACCATGAAATAATTAATCGTAAGCCAACTAAAATGTCAACAATCCTATCAATAATGCACCAAACAATCAGGGTGCAAACCAATGAAGAAAATAGTTTGACCCTATCCTTATGACCTATGAAAAGCTTTATTAGGTTTTACTCTAGGGGCATCTAGTCATTCTTATGTATTGCTCAGAGAAAAAACCTCCATAATTTTAAAGGTATAACCTCAATGCCCATTATGACTATTATGCAAAGGCAACATGGCATGATACCAAAAATTACATTTCTTTCAAGTGAATGGTATAAAGCCTCATTGATTCTAAAGTTCTACGATTTGAGATGAACCAATGGCCAAATGTCACTACAAACCCCCTACCAAACCATGTCAAGTTAGTGGTAAACATGATTGGTCTTGAGGATGATTATGAGGTCGAGAAAAGCATAGGAAAAGTCAAGATGCCAATGAGTCTGGTTTGGTAGATATTGATTCAGGTAGGAATGCTTAATACAGTTGAAAGATCAGAAGAAAAACTTGATGATTTTTGTGACTTCCATACTATTTGTGGCCATACTCTTCAGACATGCAAAGAATTTCGTGTGATGGTCTAAAAAATGATGAATGAAGGCAGCATTGAATTTTATGACAAAAAGCAAGCATTTTTTACCAAATTAGTGAATATGATTGGGGAAAACTAATATAACCACAGTATGGGAGAGGATAACCCCGTATCCTTTATGGATAGTTAAATTTTGGGGTAAATTCTTTGACACCTATGTCGAGGCTATTCTTAGAGACACCTATACCATTCCCATATCAAAGGGACAAAGTTATTCTTTAAAAATAAAAGGGCTGAGTCATGATGATCAAAGAGCCCCCTCAGTTTACCACTGCTGTTGATTTGTTAGAGATCAACCATTTAACCTGTGGTGATAGATGTTATGCTTTCCATGCTCAAGAGAATTAGAAGATCGATGCCACTTCAATTTTTGAGACTCCTCTAGTCAAAATAAATGACTAAAAATTCAAAAAGATTAAAAAAGCGATGAATGAGAAAGAAGCCTCTAAGTTTTAAAATTTATCAAGCACAATGAATACAGCATAGTCAACCAACTAAGCAAATAATCGACTAAGATCTATATGTTGTCCTTACTCTTTAACTCAAAAGTTCATCGACATGCATTGTTAAAAGTGTTGAATAAGGCATATGTGTCACTGGATATTTCAGTAGGCTAATTGGATTGCCTAGTGAACAATATCACTATTGATAACTATATCTCGTTCACTGATGATAAGATCCCTCTTGATGGTAAGGGCAGCTACAAAGCCCACATATCACCACCAATTACAAAGGTCATATCTTACCAAAAGTTCTTATAAAAAATGATTTTGGCCTCAATGTCATACCCTTGGCTACCTTAAAGAAACTTTCTGTTAATGCTTCCACATCAAGCACAACCATACAGTGGTTTGAACATTTAACAAGACCTACCATGAAGTCATCAAAAACATCACTATTTTACTCTAGGTAGGCCCATACACCTACAAGATTGATCCTACAAGAACGGTAATAGGCGTTGTTTCATCTATAATAGCTTACTCGAGGGTTATGGATACACTCATTTAGGGTAGTACCCTTCTCTTTGCATTAAAAGCTAAAATTCATTATCAACAATGATGTGGTCAATATTGAAACTAAAAAAGAAATGATCGCGACTGCTTTTACTGATGCCACCTATATTAAACCAAATCAAAATGCACATAAGTCATTCTTTCAGTCGTTCGAGCGTGTTAATGTTACATTTCAAAGAGAAAGCCTATCGATAGTTGAGCCTAAACTGTCGAGGAATACCTATAAAGGTCTAAAGTTGATTGTTCGCAAAGGTTGCCAAGCTAGAAGAGGGCTTCCTAAGAATCTACAAAGAATGGTTAAAACATTAAAGGCATTAGCCAGCGTAAGAAGAAAGGCCTAGGATTCAAGTCCAATATATATTACAAGAAACATGAAGCTAAAAAGGCTAGAGATTAGAGGTTGCCTCATTTGTTAGGTTAAGAACTAAAATCAGAACCGAAGGTATTCTCACTGATCTATAAGAATTTTTTTTTCCAGAATACACATAGATTCGAATCAATAAGAAGAAAGGAAAGCCAATGATATCTTAGCCATTCTGACTTGAGCCTTTTGTAACCTTCACATCCATGCTGTCAATGATCAGTCAAGCCTATCAAAGTCGAGCAATGAAACCTACCCTCATTCACTAAAGTCTGTTATTAATACCGAGTCTTGTTAGAAGCCCTTGTGTTTTTTAAATCTATTTTTGCATAATGTCAAGAATTAAAAACCTACTTGCTTTCTCCTAATAGCTCATAGGGAACTTGTACTAGACATCTTTTATCAGATATTATCAATAAAATTAACTTTTGCATAAAGCATTTCATCTTGTGTACTTATTTTTATCTCTACCCTTACTCTAATTATCATTTATTTTGTAACTCATTTAGGTGCTTTGATAGATTGACATAGATGTTATAGATAAGTCAACAAAGATTGATTTCAAACTATTAATCTATACTAGTAAAGTTGATTTTGGCGATGATTCTAAGGAGAAATCTGTGCCACCAGATTTGTTACAATTGGTCAGGGATGAAGAAAAACATATTTTGCCCCATGAGGAACTAATTAAAGTAAAAAATTTAGAGATTGAAAAAAATTAAAAGAAGGTTAAAATCAAAACTTCCATGAAATCCCTTACTAGAACCAAACTAATAAACCTACACTAAGAGCATTGGGATGTATTTACCTAGGCATATCAAGACATGCTTAGATTAGAAATCAATATTATGGTCTGTAGGCTTCCCATTAAACTTGAATACAAACCAATCCCGCAAAAGTTAAGGAAGATAAAACCAGAAATGCTTTTTAAAATCAAAGAAGAAGTCACAAAATAATTTGATATAGGATTCCGTGCTGTAGCCAAATATCTAGAATGGGTTATCAACATTGTCGTAGTCCCCAAGAAAGATGGCAAAGTATAAATGTGTGTTGATTATCAGGATCTAATTTGAACTAGTTTAAAAGATAATTTCCCATTGCCCCACACCGATACTTTGGTTGATAATATAACTGGGAACTCTTTGTTCTTCTTCATGGATAGGTCTTTGGATTACAATCAAATTAGCCATTCGAAGATATGGAGACGGCTGCCTTTATAACCATGTAGGGCACATCTTACTATAAAGTCATGCCTTTCTGGCTCAAAACTACCAAGGCAAATTTTAAAGAGATTTGTTAACACTATTCCATGACTTAATGCATAAAGAGATTAAAGTTTAAATGGATGATATAATCACCAAGTGAACAAGAGAAGATGAGCACATTATAGATCTTTAAAAGCTCTCTGAACAGCTATAAAAATTTTAGCTAAAGTCAAACATTGCCAAATGTATTTTCTGCGGGCAAGCTATTTCACTTTATTGTAAAAAAAAAGAATTAAAGTTGAGTCAGATAAGGTCAAAGCTATCCAACACCTATCATCACCTTAAACCAAAAAAAGGTAAGAAGTTTCTTGGGAAGATTGAACTGCATCTCCAGATTCATATGCTAACTCACTAACAAATATGATCCTATCTTTTAGCTTCTTCATAAAGATAATTCCTAAAAATGGAATGAAGAATGTCAAAAAGCTTTTGACAAGGTCAAACACTATCTGTCAAACCCACTAATGCTAGTATCATAGTTCCTAGTCGACATTTGATCTTTTACCTAGTAGTTTTCGACAAGTCTATTGGTTATGTGCTTGGATAGCATGATGTGTCGAGAAAAAAATAACAACCAATTTAATAATTGAGTAAAAGTTTATAGAGTGTGAAAACAACTACTTCACAATTGAAAAAATTATGTTATGCTTTAGTTTGGATGGCCTGAAGACTCAAACAATACATGTTATACCACATCACATGGCTAATCGCGAGACTTGACCCTATTAATTATTTATACAAAGCCCCCGCACTATTAGAAATATTGGCCAGATGGCAAGTTCTGCTCTTCAAATACAATATCCCTATGTCAACCAAAAGCCATCAAAGCTAGCATGATAGTCGACTTTTTAGTGAGCTAGACAATAGATGACTATGAACCTTTAAACTTTAATTTCCTAAATAAAGATCTAATGTGCATCACTAAAGGGGAAAATATCAATAGTCATGGTTGAATATGGGAAATGTATTTTGACTGACGTTAAATACTTTAGGGCATGGAATCAGGGCAATACTGTTTTCACTTGATAGGAGTCACTATCCCTTTATAGCTAGATTGAACTTTGACTACACTAGTAATATAGTAAAATATAAAGCTTATGTAATGGGGCTCCAAGCAGTTGTTAAGGCTTTGTGGGTTTTTAGTGACTTGGTCGTACTTATCTACCAACTGGAAGTAGAGTGGCAAAGTCAATATTAAACTGATCCATTACTGGAAACTGATCTTAAAACTTAAAAAAGAATTTGATAATATTAGCTTTTAGTATTTAACTCAAGAAGAGAACCAATAGCCGATGCATTGGCCACTATGTCATCTATGTTAAAAGTTAATCAAGAATTGGATGTTGCTCCTATTCAGATAAGCATTTATACAACCTCGGTACATTATTAGAATGTCAAAAAAGAGAAAGATGGCCTACCATGGTGTCATGACATCCTCTGCTATATTAAAGATCAATAGTACCCCGAATATGCCATAGAGAATGATAAAAAGGCTATCAGGAAAATGGCTATGGGATTCATTCTGGATGAAGAAATCTTATACAAAAATAGTTAGGATCAAGTGTTACTTAGATACATTAATACTCTTAAAGCTAAAAAGATCCTAAAAGAAGTTCATGAAAGGATCTATGGCATGCATGCTAATGGGCATCAAATGGCCAAGCAAGTCGTCAGATCAAGTTATTGCTGGCTAACTATCAAAAAGGACTATATCAACTATGCTTGAAAATGTCATGAGTGTTAAATTTATGCCAACAGGATCAATGTCCCGCTATAATTGCTTCATGTCATGAAAGCCCCTAGCCCTTTTCTATGTGAGGCATGGATATGATTAGGCCTATCACCACTAAAGCTTCAAACAAACACCAGTTTAATTTAGTGGCAATTTATTACTTCACTACATAGGTGAAGGCAGCCTTATATGCCAATGTCACTAAGTCAATTGTTTGCAAGTTCGTAAAACAAGACATTATTTATTGATATGGACTTCTTGAACAAATCATCACTGACAATGCCTACAACTTGAAAAAAAAATCTGATGCAAGTAGTATGTTCCTAGCATCATAACTCTGTAATATGCCACTAGAAAATGAATGGGGCAATTGAAGTAGCTAACAAGAAAATCAAGAAGATCATTGAGAAAATGGCTAAGACTTACAAATATTTGCATGAGACACTACCCTTCACACTCTACGCATATCAAACTTCAGTCCAGATTTTTGTGGGTGCTACCATATTCTCTCTTGTCTACAGGATAGAAGCCATCTTACCTCTAAAAGTCAAATCCTCTTCTAAGAATCTTGATGGAGGCAAAACTCGAATAGGCTAATGGGTTAGGAACTAACATGATCTGCTAAACCTTATTGAAGAAAAATGACTAAAATCCATTTGCCATAGTCAAATGTATTAAAGATGTATGATCAGGCCTTATGACAAAAAAGTCTACCCATGATGTTTTCATGAAGGAGAATTAGTCTTCAAGAAAATCCCCCTAATCCACAAAGACACCCGAGATAAGTGGACTCCTAATTGGGAGACCTCATGTCATGAAACAAAATTTCTCCAGAAGGGCCTTGATCCTAATGAAAATGGATGGCAATCTTGCCCAACATAGTGAATTCAAACTCTATCAAGAAATATTATGCCTAAAAGATAATTACTTGAAAGGACATTCTCTATCAAAAACATCATCAGAAATAAAAAAAATCAAGAAAAAAAGTAAAAAAAATCAAGGAAAAGAGTTAAAAAAATGAAAAAACTACTTTTGAGTAAACCTAAACCAGATCAGATCTAACCCAAAATGTTTATTAGAAAAAGCCCAATTAAGCCTTCATCTAATCTTAATCTTATCAAACAAATCTTATTCCAACTCTACCTTTGACCAAACCTTAGATCAAAACTAACCTTGACCAAGTCAAACCTATCCAAAATGAGGGGCAACTACCAAATGACATAAGGTAATCTTAAAGGTTTTTAAAAGTTCAGCTTATGTCTGACATATTGATCTTTCAGGAAAGCTTTCAAGGAGCATCAGATTAAATATTCATGTCATGATTATCAAGGGCATCAATTGCCTAGATGATCTCCTCATTGTCATTGTACTCATTTTTGTTAACTTAAACAAAATAGTATCATTTTTCTGGTTAGGAATAAAAAAATGTCTTATTTCTCTTTAATCTTTATCATCACTATTGCATTGCATTATAATTGTCATTTAGTTGATAATATTCAATAATAAAAAAATTCATGATAGGATTTTATTGACATTACATGGAAACGATGAGAAGAGCATAGGGAACTCTTTTTATGCCTTAAGTGTCAAGATCATGAATTCCCCCACACCTAGTACCTACCTGTCATGATCATGTGTCGATTTATCCTTAAATCCCTAGGTAATTAGTCATGAAACACTATTAAAATTAACGTAAATCAAATTCAGACAACGTAGCCAAAATCTCATCAAGACCCAAATACTAACAAGCTAAAAAGTCACCTAGTTTGTAAACGGGCAGCAAGATCCAACAACCTATTAGAAATGATCATCAAACACCTTAAGTCAAGAAATGTAATCATCCAACTCTCAACCTGTCAAAAAGAGCCTGTCTAGTATATCGAGTCAAGAAAATAATCGTCCAAGCATCAAGTTGCCCAAAGAAAGTCATGATCACAAGGCCCATCAATGTTCGAATTATGACACTAGGAAAATTGCTATCGGAGTTCCTAATTGAAAGGAAAATTTTCAACATATGTTCTTGTATAAGACTTTATGTCATAATCATGTAGTCACACTATCAAGAAAATTATGTACACATCATTATATCATGCATTCACGTTGTCATAGCATAACATCATCCCATCAGCAATATATCAAGCAAAACTTATTAAATCCCAAAGAACTTCCTAGTAAAAATCTTTGATATCAAAAATTAGCAACTCAAAAGGTTATTCAAGTAAGACCTTTATCTTTCTAAGGTTTCACACTATTAGATGCTAAAGTTTGATATTCCATAATCTAGCTCATTGGCACCTTAGTCAAGAATTTTTATCAAGAACTTTAATTGAGAACTTTTGTCAAGAACCTCAGTCAAGACCCTTTATCAAGAAATCTTTTTCTAAAAAAGTTTAATGTTGCTAGAATGCTATGATCCAGTTATTGGCATCCTCTGTCAAGAATCTTAGTCAAGAACCTCAGTCAAGATCCTCTATCAAGAAATTCTTTCAAAGTTTAATGTTCTAGAACCTGATGAGCCAACTTTTGGCACTTTAGTCGAGAACCTTAGCTAGGAACCACAATTAAGAACTTCTATCAAGAAATCATTTCAAAGTCTGATTTTGTTGGTTGTGATTCGATACATTAGCATTCTATCAGTTTAAAATCGAACCTAAGGATAAGTCGAGCCTAAGATCATCGTCTAGGTCTTTTATCTGAAATTTGTTAAGAAATCTTTTTGAAAGTCTGATGTTGCTAGTTGGGATTCGGCATATTGACATTCTATAAGTTTTAAGTCAAACCTAAGGATAGATCGAGCCTAGGATCGTAGTCTAGGTCTTTTATCTAAAATTTGTCAAAAAAGTCCTTTCAAAAGTCTGATGTTGCTAGCTGTGACTTGGCACTTGACACTGTCATTTTTGAATCAAACCTAGTGATAGGTCAAGCCTAAGATCGTAGTTAAGGCCAAGCCAAAAAATCATAGAATTATTGCTAAATTTGTGTTTTATCTTGGTGTTATATTAATTTGTCTTTTCATTGCAAGAACACAAAGCAGCATCAAGCACACCTCATATAAAATGGTGTCTATTAGTCTTTGCCTTGTTCCTAATACTTAGCAATAGTTCAAGAAGGGTAGTTGTAGACACCCGTTATGTTCTAGCTAATTTTTGGCATCTCGGGACATAATCATAAGGTAATATAATAAAAAATAAAAATAAGGACAACTAGCAGGTGCCATGTCACTAAAGAGAATTAGGCAACACGGTACTAAATGAAAATTTTTTTTGTGAAGCTTTAAAATGCCTAAGGATCATATTAAAGAAAATTTTAAAAGAAGGCATCAAAGGTCACTCTTCGAGTAGTCATAAAGTTTATATTCAACACAGGTTAATCATCCATATTCCTAGCTAAGATAAGGTGTTTAGAGGGCGAAGGTGTGAAAAATTCACATTTTTTGCATGAATATATCGATAAATGGCCTTTAAGTATTGATACAAAGCTTTCATGTCACCAAAAATTCAAATTTTCACATGTTGTGTAGACACAAAAGGGTTGTGTATCGATAGAGGTTCTTTTGTATCTATACATAGACCCTTTACATTGATACTAGGCTTCACAGTAGCATAACTAGTCAATATCGATACAAAAAGTGCTGGTATTGATATTAACCTCCACGGGATACCAATTTCCTTTTATAAATATCACGTTGTATTGATACCTCAAGGCTAAAATGCCCAATTCATTCATTTTCACCTTTTTACACCATGACATTAAAACAAGGATTGGACCATGTTTTTAGCACAAAAAATCATCAAAATTCATAATAAGCCTTAGTATTTGACTTATGATTGGGTTTTAACAAATTTTTTAGGCCCAAATAGCCCATGATAAATTTTATGGTATTTTTTTTAGAGAAAAGCATTCCTTTAACCTTCACTCTTGATGGTTGAAAGACATATGACCATGACTAATAGAAATGTGCAGAATTGGTAGGTCTTCTATGAATGAAGTGAAAGAGAAGTCACTTCTCCCGCAGAGTTAGCTTGTTTCTCTGAGCGAAAGGTATGAAAGAATGTTCATTCGTTGCCTTATGAAACAATGCATACCTAAACCATACGTCCCCTAATAAGGCCTTTCATGTCACATTTCATCCTTTGGTACAGCAGGATTTCCTAGATTACCGCATGTGCCTTCTCGTAAATGGGGCAATGAAGCCCTGAAAGGGCCTTGAATTACCTTTCCAATGGTATCTCATTACCATCGGATTGTTCTGGATGTGAGAGTTATGATTTTCTGAACCAATGCTGTTTGGAACCCTAGAATCAGTGATTTATATTTTGTTTGGGCCATTTCGGCCTATCAAATGATTTGTTTGAATTTTTAAAATATTTTTCCTAAAATGTACAAGAAATTTTGTTTTTAAAAAGGTTTTTATTACGATTTAATGATTTTGTATGAGTTAAGAATGATTTCTTAAAGTTTGTCACACTTTTTCCATTGCATGTACTGTCACTGTCATGCTTAACCTAACTTTGTCGCAACGTGGCCCAGATACGAATCCAGACTAACCTGACTTAAAATGGCGAATGTATCCATTATTTCTACATAAATGTCTATATATGTAGTTATTTTCTTTTATTTGGGATCCATATCATTATTGTTATTATTATTTTGATTTTGTGTCTAGGAACTGAGTTGCCGAGATGAATCGCTCACTCGAATTGTCTAAATAGTTGTTACGAAATGACCATTTATTTTGGAGTCGCCACCAATCTTATATTAGCCATGTGAGATTAGACACCTGTCGGAGTTTAAATTTTAAGGATTTGTAAACCCATAAAAACAAACTCCAAAGTCTACGATCATACTAAAGATCACTTAAAAGGGTCCGGGAATCAGTTACAATCACAACTAAGGATTAACCTTCTCGTAATGCCCGGTGATTGGTACCTTATTAATCCCCATAATTCCCATAAATTTTGATTTTTATTTGGTTTCAATATTTAGTATTTAATTATAATTTCCATAATATTTTATTAAACAAATTTATTATTTCAGATGAGAAAATTGAGTTTTAATATTTTTGAAAATCAAAATATCTTCTATACCCTCTTGAAAAACTAAGAAACACAAAGATCTTATCATTCTCTATCGTACTCTGCTGGAGAACCTATGGAGTACGAAAGGTTTTATTTTACAAAAAAAAAAATCTTGAATTTTATTTTGAAAAGGGTGTCTTGTTATTAAAATAATTCGTAAAACCCCTCACATATTCTAGTAGAAATTCCATGTATTAATTTAATTAAGAGACATTGCCTTCATTTTAAAAAATATATTTGATTTTATGAAAAATATTAAGCCTAGGACCTTAAAATAGTCCAATATGATGAACCTATTTCCAATGTGTACTTTCGACATGAAAGTATCCCAATAGACACATAGGACTTGGTTCTAATGTGAAATTACAAAAATACCCTTAAGGTATACCTTTGACATAAATAGTATCCCGATTATCCTAATGACTTAAAAATATCCTGATACCCTAACTGACAGTAGAATGTTCTTAGAAGGCTAAACCAATCCTAACTATTCACCTTCGATGTAAAAGCATCTTGATAAAAAATTATCAAAATGCCCTTAAGATACACCTTTGACTTGAAAGTGTCATAGTAACCCTAAAGGACACTAAAATAATGATGAAATAATGAACCAATCCTATATATGCACCTTTGGCACAGAAGCATCCCGGTTACTATCTAGGACTCAATTTAAAATAAAATTATCAAAATGTCGTTAGGGTATACCTTCGACTTGAAAGCATCCTGGTAACCTTATGGACTTTAAATGATCTAGGAAGGCTGAACCAATCTAAAAAATTCACCTTTGGCATAAAGGCATCTCGGTGAGAAAAATTACCAAAATACCTTCAGGGTATACCTTCGACATGATAGTATCCCAGTAACCCTAAAAGACACTAAAATAATGATAAAATAATTTTTCTACCCTAAAAGTAGAAATGAACATGACAAACTTAACTTAAAATACAAAATTTACAATTAAACCCCTAAACTTTTAAAAATTACATTTCATACCCTACAGAAAACCAAGAGAATTCCAAAGGTTTTGAAAATTTCTATATCAATACAGAAGACCATAGGAATAATAAAAATATTTAAGTGTGATAAAAATGCCTATGTTACCCATAAATAATAAAATTTTCTATGTAGTCCCTAAACTTTCTTATTTTGTATTTTGGTCCAAACAAAAAAAACCACTACAAAAAGAAATCATCAAACATATGAAAATAAACATGAGAAACACAGCAAATATATTCATGAAGATTCAGCCAAACATCATGGCCTTGAAACAAAATTTTTCAACATTTTGCAAAATAATCCCTAAACTTTTTTATTTTTACATTTAAGTCCCTACAAAATAAACTACAAAATCTCACCAAAAATCATTAAATCAAGTGAAAATTAACACAAAAATCATGGAAAAAATATAATGAGGGTTTACCCAGACACTTTTGGCCTTAAAACATATTTTTACGTATTTTGTAATTTAAGCCCTAAACTTTTCTAAAATTGTAAAATGACCCCCCAAAATGTTAAAACACCTAAAAACATGTTCAAAATCACACAAATTTAGTTTCTAAACAGCCCATGAAACTCTTGGCCAACCCAAAAATGGTACAAAAAATTTATGTATTTTGCATTTTAGTCTTAAAACTTTCTAATATTTACAAAATAAGCTAAAAAATTAAGACATCACAAAATCAGCCCTAAACAAATCTGCCAGCACGGTATTTCAGCAAGAAATAGCTTTCTTCATTACATATTTTCTTAAATATTAACATATATATATGTTGCAATTTTTACTAAGCATGAATAAGCATGAAAATATAAACATAATGAACAAATCAATATAAAACAACATGAAAATATAAAGGAAAATTATATAAACATGTATTCATGAAGATAACAATATATACATCAACAAACACAAATAATCTCAAAGAAAATCAAACTATTTCTAACAAAAATTAACTAAAACAATAAAAATAGAAAACTTTAATTATAGCCATCATACTTGGCTTTTCAACATGAATCAAATTTCATGAGCTCAAGTGTTCATTTGGCTCATTAAAAACAAGATTCAAACAAAGAATAAACAAAAATTAAGAATTTTACCTTAAAAAAGCTTGAAAATCTATGTATTTTAGTGTTTTTTGTTTTTGTTTTTGTTTTTTCCTTTTTTTAAGCCTAAAAACTTGAAATGAAAGAATCAAACTCCTGTTTATAGGAGTTAATGGATGGCAAGGTGGTGGAGCTTCCACCAAATTCTACAATTTTCTTTTATTTTGTTTATTAAATTTGATTTGATTTTTGGTAACTTGATTTGATCTTTGGAAACTTGATTTGATATTTTGTCAACTTGATTTGATTTAAATTTATTATTTTTGTCTTATTATGAGTGATGTCATGTGTGACATCATTGATTTTTAGAGCATTTTATGTTATATTTATATTAATATGTAAAATTATATCATAAAAATTAATTACAATGACTAAATTATAAAAATTAAACATTATTTATTTGAAATGAAATTGCATGTGATCAATTTAATCTATCGTAATAATAAAAGCAATTTTTTATTTACAAAAAATATTTAAAACATCAAACTCGTAAAAATTTACGAGAGAAGCCCTTATAGAGGAAAATTGTTATATGTAAAAGAATGTAAAACTAATAAAATAAAATAAATTTTGAAAATCTGATTTAATATGAATCAACCAATAATATTTAAAGAATTTTAAAAATTATAAAGCAAAAAAATCCTTCCAAAAAAATTTATAGAGTAGAAAACTCTGTATTTGGCAACAGAAAAAAAAATTTTAAACTCATAAAATAAAATAAAATTCTCAAAACTGATTCAATATGAATTAGAGAATATTTTAAGAATTTTAAAATTATAAACCGAGATAAATTCTCCCAAATAATTTACGGAGTAGAAAAATTCATATTTTGGAAACGAGAGAAATCATGGAAGAAAAAGCAAAACTTATAAAATAAAATAAATTTTGAAAAATTGATTTAATATAAATCAAACAATAATATTTGAAGAATTTTAAAAATTATAAAGCGAGAAAAATCCTTTCAAAAAGAATTTATGGAGTAGAAAACTTCATATTTTGAAAACAAAAAAAAATTGAAAAGAAAATGCAGAACACTTAAAATAAAATGAATTTTTCAAAACTAATTTAATATTCATTTAAGGAAGATATTTAAAGAATTTCAAAAATTATAAACTTGAAAAAATTTCCTGAAAAGATTTATGGAGTAGAAAACTTTGTATCTTGAAAAATGAGAAATTCGAAAAAGAAAATACAAAACTTATAAAATAAAATAAGTTTTAAAAAAACTGATTTTATATGAATTGAACAATAATATTTAAAGAATTTTAAAAATTATAAACTCAGAAAAATGTTCCCAAAAAAAATTTACGAAGTAAAAAAATTTGTATTTTGAAAATGGGAAGAAATGTAAAACTTATAAATAAAATGTATTTTGAAAAAATGATTTAATGATAATTAAATGTGAACATTTAAAGAATTTTGAAGTTCAAAACTCGAGAAAATTTTAGCAAAAAATTTTACAGATAAAGGAATGCTCATGTTTTAAAATCAAAAAATTTTTTAAAAATACATTGAAACTTATATGAAATGAATTAAATAAAATATATTATCCAAAATATTATTTTACAAAATGGCAAAGATGAAAATATGAAATTCAAAATAATTTTGCTAGAAAAATTTCATAAGTATGATACTTGCGACACTGTGAAAAAGTCCAAAATTAATTATAAATATGGACAACTTGACACCTTGTGGTATAAAATGCTAATATAAATTTTTTTTTGAATATTTCTAATTTTTTATAGTACATATCGGCATAAATACCGCGCATGTATAGGTAAAAATATATGAAGGTCAATTTCCCAAATTTAACAAAAAATTCTCAAAAAAATTCATAAAATGGCAAATTTGATTGTGATATCATCTACAAAGATAGATTTTCAAAATTTGAAAAGAAACTATTAAAAATAATTTTTTCTTAAATATTTATCTTATATATTCAAAATTAGAGATCAAAATATGACTTTTTTGTCATGTGAACTTATAGCTATTTAAATTATGACTTAAAAGATCTTGAACATGTCTTGTTCATTTGAAAAGATTGTTCCCAATAAGGATGGCCCTTAAGTTCTCGATCTCGGATATTCAAGATTATTAGAAAAGAGACTCGAAAGAAATTAGGTGTCTATAGTTGCCCTTCTTTGATCATTGCTGAGAATCAGGAATAAAGCAAAAATCAAATAGACATGATTTCATTTGGGTCGTTAAGCTTTGAAAAATAAACTAAACTAAAAACAAAAATAAAAGCTAATTAGCCTTGAGGAGAAATCTTAAATTAAATGGTGACTAAGGTGAGACCTAAGTCACAAGGACTTGACTGGGACAAAGCCATGGTAGTCAACAAACGAGAGGGGTTGATTGGGATGAAACCATACAAGCCAAAAGATGTAAAGTATTGACTGAGGCAAAACCTAAAAGTCAATGAAGATAAGGTTGATTGAGGCAAAATTTATGAGTCAATAAACATAAAAGGTTGACTGAGATAAAACCTACAAGTTAACAAATAAAAGCAGTTAACCGAGATAAAATCAATAAGTCAACATAAGTAAAAGCTTGACCTGGATAAAATTGATAAGTCAAAATAGGTAAGACATTGACCAGGACAAAATCAATAAGTCAACAAATAAGCGCTGACCAAGATGGAACCGACAAGTCAACATAAGTTAGAGGTTGACTGAGATGAAACTAACCAGTCAACATAGGTAAAAGGTTGACCGGGATAAAACTAATAAGTTAACTAATAACAGGGGTTGGCTGAGATAAAACTGATAAGTCAACATAGCTAAAAGGATGACTAGGATAAAACCAACAAAGTTATCAAATAAAGGGGTTGATAGAGATAAAATCAATAAGTCAACAAAGACAAAGGTTGATTGGGATAAAATTGATAAGTCAAAAAGATAAAAGGTTGATCAGGATAAAATCGACAAGTCAACAAGGATAAAAAGTTTGACTGGGACAAAGTTGACAAGGTAGTAGGGATAAAAGGGTTGACTAAGACAGAGCCAACAAGTCAACAAGGATAAAAGGTTGATCGAGATAAAGTCGACAAGTCCACAGGGATAAAAGGTTGACCAAGACAAAATCGACAAGTCAACAAGGATAAAAGGATTGACTAGGATAAAGCCAACAACTCAACAGGGATTAAAGGTTGACTGAGACAAAGCTGACAAGTCAATAGGGATAAAAGAGTTGACTTGGACAAAGCTGACAAGTCAATAGGGATAAAAGGTCGATTGGGATAAAGCCAACGAGTCAATAGGGATAAAAGAGTTGACTGGGACAAAGCCGACAAGTCAATAAGGATAAAAGGTTGACCAAGAAAAGTTGAGTAATCAACAGGGATAAAAGGTTAACTAGGATGAAACTGATAAGTCAACATAAGTAAGAGGTTGACCGAGATAACATAGGCAAGAGGTTGATTAGGATAAAACCAACAAGTTAATAAATAACAGGGGTTGACCAAGATAAAACCAACAAGTCAACATAGGTAAAGGGATAACTAAGATAAAACTGACAAAGTCATCAAATAAAAAGGTTAACCGGGATAAAATCAATAAGTCAACATAGGTAAAGGGGTGATTGGGATAAACTGACAAAGTCATTAAATAAAAGGGTTGACCAAGATAAAATCAATAAGTCAACAAAGATAGAGGTCGACGGGGATAAAACTAATAAGTTAAAAAATAAAAGGTTAACCAAGATAAAACCAACAAGTCAATAGGGCTAAAAAGGTTGACTAAGACAAAGCTAATGAGTCAATAGTGATAAAAAGGTTGACCAACACAAAATCGATAAGCTAATAGGGATAAAAGTTAACTGAGATAGAGTTGATAAGTCAACATAGAGAAAAAAGGTTAACTGGGAAAAAGCAAACGAAAGGTTGATCAGGATAAAGTTGACAAGTTAATAGGGAGAAAAGTTTGATTGAGACAAAGTCGTTAAGTTAATAAGGAAAAAAGGTTGACCAGGATAAGGTTGACAAGTCAATAGGGAAAAAAGGTTGACTAGGACAAATTCGATCAGTTAATAGGGATAAAAAGGTTGACTAGGACAAAGATGACTAATCAACAAATGAAAAAGGTTTGGGATAACATTTGATGTTCGGTTAACTTGAAAAGATGATGGACTTACCTTTTGATTTTGAGGACATAAGCATGATTGTTGCTTTCTTTCAGCATCACACTTACCTTTCTTGTAAATTATTAGATGCAAATGCATGCATAATGCATATAATGACTTGACTATATTAAAATTAAGGGCATTTTTAATCTATTTTTAGATTTTTTTTGAAAGTGTGTTTTTACTTGGAATTGAAGGAATTTTCAAAAAAAATTATGAATATTTGTATTTTTTTTTAGGCAAGAGAGTTAGTATGAACCTCAGTTTGAAGGTATCTTCAGAAGATATTATGGATATTTCTCTTCTTTTGGCAAAAGGAGCCTATGGCTAAACTTGAAGTTGAAGGCTTCTTCCCATGCTTGGAGTTAAATGTTTAAATCATTAACGGGCTATCATATGTTTGTCCCACGAAATCCTTCTTTTAATCTTTATTTCAGGGATCTAAGAATTATTTAATTTTTCCTGAAAAGTCACCAAATATCATATTAATGTTTATCAACTCAATAATATAACCTTATCAATTAGATAAATATCTGCTTGAGGCATGTTTACAAACTTCTATTGAAATCATGAAAAATATCATAACTTATCAAAATTCTAGGATTTATAAAATGAGATCACTTTCTCATTAACCTAGGGCAAAAGTTTACTTAATCAAAATCTATGAAAATTTTAGAACTATCTTAACCATGGACTGGCCAATATCAAGGAGAATGAATATGTTATCTTCATCATGATGTTAAAACTTTCTTTTGATTAATGATCACCATTTGGGAACTCTTTGAATGAGATGAAGAAATAAATTTAGAAAGATAAATAGTGTGGCACTGGCAAAAATTTATCTTGTAGAGATTGATAAAAAAGGTCAAGGTTTATCAAGACTAAATTTAGATGACTGGTTATTTCATGAAAATTCTTTGAAAGGCAAACAATCGAGTTATAACATCTTTTTCGAACACAATAGCGTGACAGATGTTAAACTAATGTTAGTAAACATGAAATCTTAAAGGATTGATGTGAAAAGCTTTTGGTAAGCATTCATTTATAAGTTTGGGTATAAAAGTTCTACAAGTTCATTTTGAAAGGAATTAATGTTTAAGCATTTGACTCAATTTTTTGTTGATTTCATGAAATTTTCATGTGTTTAGGATCATTTTTGAATTAGCATGAAAGGTTCTCTGCCATTGGTGGCTATCTTTGTTGATTTAGGAGCAATTCCAAGGCCATTAACCTTGCCCCATCATATTATTAAGGACCCAAAAATCATTCAAAAAGTTAAACTTTTGAAGAGTTTCCTAGGAATGGCCTGACAACTCAAATAGCTATGTTTGATCCAAATGGACTTTGTTAGGTACATAACGTAGGCCATGGTTCTTGGTTTAGGAAGAAAAGGATAAATAGTCTCAAATCAAGTGTTTAAGGGCAATTGAATCAAGGATCATCTTTTTCTTCAGAAGGAATAGATTCTGGCATGTCTTTAGAGACAAATAATTTTTTATTTCTTTATCTACTTTTACTTTCTTGATTCTTCATTGCTTCTTTTTTCTTTTCTTTCTCTTTTTTCAAAACTTTTTCATTCTTTATTTTGAAAGAACTTAATGTTTTCTCTATTTGACAATTTGAATATTTAAACTTGAAATTTGAAATTTTCTTTTACCCTTAAAATTTTCTTCATGACATTCAACTTCTTCTTCTTGCAACTTTAAAATGGAATTTGCCCCTTTTGATCTTAAAGCTTTGCTTTACTTACCCCTCAATGTGGAGGGTGATCCTTAATTAGGGTTCCAAGAAAGAAAATAAATTATCAAGCTCAAAGGGGACTGCAAAGGGACTAATTTTCTATATTTGAGAAAGGATAGAGAAAAAAGGCCATTTTTCATTTTAAACAAAGGCATTTGAACTAACAAGTATTTTGCTAGGAAAAGGATAACTTATTTCTAAAATTATTTTGAATACCTCAACAACATGATGTTGCACTCAATTTTTAAATGCTTAAATCATGCCCCTCAACATTATCAGCTTCATAACCACCAACTAGTTTTGATTTTAGTAGCCTTTAAGAAAAAAATCAGATTGGCATGGCAAGTATCTTAGATTTCATATTTTATATATCAGGCATTGGTTTGCAAAGGTTTTCTTTGAAGGAAAAAGAGATTTTGGCTCATGTTTGCTCTCATTCTTCTTGAATCAAGGATTTGGAAAAGTGTCAAGAAAGTCATAGCAAACTGTTATCCAACTGATGGAGATCTAGAAATTACTATTATTACTTTAAAACATGTCTAACTATCAATATCTGAATCTTTTAAGAGCATAACCTATTTGTAAATCCTTCAAGGAATCTATAGATAAGAACATTTAGATATGGAGGGTCTCAGGTGGTGTAAAGTCTATATTTGAATACCTGGGATGATTACATATGTAAAGGTAAAGAACCTTTCTAAGAGAGTTCAAACTAATGTGATCATCTACCAAAGAAAACTTTTGTCCCAAAATGTTCTCATTATCCTAGATATTGTAAACCAATATTAACAAAATTCATGGTCCATTACAAAATGCACAATATTTACAAAGTAAATTCATTTCAAAATTTATAGTTTCTATAAGAAATATATAGAATTTTGAAGTCAAGATAGGAATTTCCCCTAATTGGCTTGCTACCACAAGGTTGATGACTCGTAAACCAATCATCCTTGATAGGCATCCACCAATTTCAAATTTTTGCTAGATTAGTATCCCCAGGGCTGTATTGTAAATTAGCTTATGAAACATCAGGAGGTGTATTGAGCTCTAAGTTTTCAAGCTCAAAAATGCCATAAGATGAGTGGTTATTTCTTGTCATCTTAATCATGCCATGAGCACAGCCATTATATAAGACTTGATTCTTTACTAGATTTTTTAGTAGAAAAGATGAATCCAAAGGCTCATTACATGGCAAAGAATCATCCAAGTAATTCAAGTTGGAATTTACAGTAGTCGATGATCTCCTACCAACATTGTTGATACTCTAAATTATCTTTACATTAAACATCATGCATTGGTTGATGGAATCCTTAGACAAAAAGTGTTGTACCCTGATGCTCTAATTATACCACCTTGGGTAAGGAGTTTTCCAAGTTTTATTGGAATAGTAATGATCATCTGATTCTGTTGAGGTTGCTGAACAATGAAAGGCTCCGAATGTATTTCCTTGTTTTCTTAACTTCTTATGATGCTGGCCTCCATCGGCTGTGAATGACTTCCCATCCCGCATATGTTACCTGTTGCCCTTCAGTCAATAAGAATATTTATTATAGGACTGGCTCCCCAAAGATTTAGTACTTTGAAGTGGTTGCATTCCATCTTACACTATTTTGGATCTTCAACAGAAGTGTTAGTGTGATGAAAATTAAATTCTTCAAGGTAATTACCATTCAACTGATACTCCCTAGATCCCTAGTAGTAGTGTTGATATGATGAAAATTAAGTACTTCAAGGTAATTGCTGTTTAACTGATACTCCCCAGATCCCTGGCAGAAGTGTTGTTATGATGCGGGACTATTTGTAATAATAACAATCTTTTAGTTATGGTTTGTTTTTGTAGGACATTTCATTCTTATTAAAGTTAAGGACCCTAATTCTGTTTTTATGCAACAATTTTTACATTTGCCCCTTATGAAAAGGAACTAATATTAGTGTCCATTGACTGTATATCTTAAATGTTAAAGAATTGTCTTTGAGCTTGTACTTCCCTGAATCCCTGACAAAAGTATATATAATATTTTACTCGGTGTAAATGGACTTGCTTGTTTCGAGAATCTTCATTGAACATGTAATTTGTGATGTCTTCCATTTCATGACTCATGTTACTATGCCTTAAAAAATGGAAAAGGAACTCAAATCAGTATGCATGAATAAATATATCTTGTCAAAATCTATCTTTATTATTATCCATGTATGTACGTCAATAAATGGAAAAAATGTATGAATTAGCAAAATGAATGAACATATATATAAATAAGTGAATGAGACATGATCCAACAGACATAAATATTATTGTAGAAGCAAAAATCCGAGGAATTTGACTCATGATTTGATAGCATTATACCACTTACCAAAATTCTCTCTTTTATCCACTGATTGCGGTCATATTTACAAAATTCGAAAGCAAAGTAACAAAAAGAATTGCTCTTGCAAATATTACATTTTCCTAACTATGTTGTGCTTCTAAGGGATTTTTGAGAACCTTAATCATTCATTTTTTTCATTCATTTTTTTAACCTTATATTCACAAAATCTGGCAAGTAGCCTAAAAAGTTATCTTAGCAATCATTGATTTCCCCTGTATTCTAATACTTCCAATATGTGATCTTTTTTTAATGTAAACCCTCAACCATTTTTATTGGTCTATTGAGCAGATTTTCCATTCCACAGACTTTATGGTTAAACTCTTCTTAGATGAATGTTGATGTATTAACCTTTGCCTCTGAATTATCACCCATTTCTTGATTCTTGAAATACAATAAATGAAATGAATTAATACATTATGGAAATTATGAATGCATGAACATATAAGAATGTGAACTTCACAAGTGCATGGATGAATTTACAAGTTTCCATGGGATTTATACAAATGTGATGCCAAGAATTAAAAAAAAAACACTTTCATAATATAACAAATTAATAAAAGTAAAATATATCATAATAACACAACATACAATTAATAATTTAAAGAAAATCAAATCATAATATTAAAAGGTTAGAAGCATTCCCCCATGTGTACCTAATTTGGTATCCTCTAGAACCAGGTATCACTCTAACTAGGTGAATCTCCCATAGCTTATTACATGAGGTTTAAGTTAGACATCTAAATAGGTTCTCAAATTGCTCCTCGAGTTCAGAAAAAACTAACGAGGTACCTTAATCCTTACCCATCATGGGTTTATGTTGAAAAGGGTTTAATTCAAGTGGGATTATCTTCCATGCCTATAATGAGGCTAACACCTCGGGTAGGCATAGGAATTTACACCCAGTAGGCTTTTCATTGGCCCAAACAAAGGCTAACACCTCAGAAGGTAGAGCTACTTTGCCCCCTAAAATATTGGGTACCTATGCTCCTTCCATATATGTGGAAGAGAATCTAATGCATATGCTTATGCACAATGTGCACGGGGGAACAACTCACCTTTGATGACTTGACACTTTCAAAAATAATAAAACCATTATCCTAAATTCCCCCCAAAAATAACATTGCAAAAGAAGCAAAAAGGGTTTAGTGAAAAATATGAAGAATATATAACGAATTTATAAGTCAGATATATAATAAAATTTTTGTTTTGAAAATATCGAGAATTATAGTTAAATATAGGTTGAAACCAAATTAATCAAAATTTAGTTAACATGTAATTAATTTTAGGCCTAACTCTCTAACTCATCCCTAGTGGAGTCACCAAGCTATCGCAATGTGGCCCGAATATGAACCTAGTCTAGCTTAACTTCAAATGGCTAATGTATCCATTATTTCTATGTAAATATCTATATATAATTATTTTCTTTTATTTGGGATCCATATCATTATTGTTATTATTATTTTTATTTTGTGTTTAGGAACTGAGTTATCGAGATGAATCGCTCACTCAACTTGTCTAAATAGTCGTTACGAAATGACCATTTATTTTGGACTCACCACCAATCTTATTTTAGCCAGGTGAGATTGGACACCTACCGGAGTTTATATTTTAAAGATTATGAAACCCATAAAAATAAACTCAAAAGTCTATGCTTATACCAAAGATTGCTTGAAAGGGTTTAGGAGTCGGTTACAATCACAAGTAAAGATTGACCTTCTAGTGATGCCCGGTGATTGGTACCTTATTAATCCCATGTTAACATAAATTTTGATTTTTTTGTTTCAATATTTAGTATTTAATTATAATTCCCATAATATTTTATTAAACAAAATTTATTATTTTTAATGAGAAAATCGAGTTTTAATATTTTTGAAAATCAAAATATCTTCCACACCCTCTTAGAGAACCAAAAGAACACAAAGATCTTATGATTCTTTATCGTACTCCACTAGAGAACCCGTGGAGTACGAAAGGTTTTATTTTTACAAAAATAAAAAAAATACCAATTTTCATTTTGAAAAGGGTGTCTCATTATTAAAATAATCCGTAAAGCCCCTCGCATATTCTAGTAGGAATTTTACGTATTAATTTAATTAGGAGACAATGCCTTAATTTTAAAAAATATATTTGATTTTATGAAAAATATTAAGCTTAGGACCTTAAAACATTTCAATATGACAAACCTATTCCTAATGTGTACTTTCTACATGAAAGTATCCCAGTAGACACATGAGACTTGGTTATAATGTGAAATTATAAAAATGCGCTTAAGGTATACCTTTGACATAAAAAAGATCCCGATTATCCTAACAACTCAAAAAATATTATGAAAGTTTAAACCATCCCAAATATGTACCTTTGGCCTAAAACCATCTCGGTGCTTATCTAAGACTCAGCTCGAGGAAAATTATCGTAATACTCATAGGGTATACCTTCGACATGAAAGTATCCCGGCACCGTAGTGGACACTAAAATGTTCTTAGAAGGCTAAACCAATCCTAAATATTCACCTTCGACGTAAAAACATCCCGATAAAAAATTACCAAAATGCCCTTAGGGTATACATTTGACGTGAAAGTATCCTAGTAACCTTAAAGGACAATAAAATGATGATGAAATAACAAACCTACCCTAAATATGCACCTTTGGCATAGAAACATCTCGGTTACCATCTAACTCGATTTAAAATAAAATTACCAAAATGCTCATAGGATATACCTTCGACTTGAAAGTATCCCGGTAACCCTAATGGACCTTAAAATGATCTAAAAAGGCTGAACCAATCCTAAAAATTCACTTTTGGTGTAAAAGCATCCCGATGAGAAAAATTAGCAAAATGCCCCTAGGGTATACCTTCAATATTAAAGTATCTTAGTAACCCTAAAAGACACTAAAATGATGATAAAGTGATTTTTCCTCCCTAAAGGTCAAAATAAACATGCCAAAATTGACTTAAAATGCAAAATTTATAATTAAGCCCCTATAAAAAACCGAGAGAATACCAAAGGTTTTGAAAATTTCTATATCCCTACGACCGACCATAGGAATAATAAAAATATTTAAAAGTGTGATAAAAATGACCATGTTACCCATTAATACTAAAATTTGCTATGTAGTCCCTAAACTTTTTTAATTTTTACATTAAGTCCCTAAAAAACTACAAAATCTCACCAAATATCATTAAATCAAGTGAAAATTAACACAAAAATCATGGCAAAAATCTACATGAGGGTTTAGCCAAACATCTTTGGCCATAAAACACATTTTTACGTATTTTGCAATTTAATCACTTTCCTAAAATTACAAAATGACCACCAAAATGTTAAAACTCCTAATACATGTTCAAAAACACACAAAATCAATTTCCAAACAACCCATGAAACTCTTAGGCAACCCAAAAATGGTAAAAAAAATTATGTATTTTGCATTTAGACAAAATAAGCTAAAAAAAATTAAAACATCACAAAATCAGCCATAAACAATTCTGCCAGCATAGTATTTTTGAAAGAAATAATTTTTTTCATCACATATTTTCATAAATATTAACATATATATGTGTTGCAATTTTTACCAAGCATAAATAAGCATGAAAATATAAAAATAATGAACAAATCAATATAAAACAACATGAAAATATAAAGGAAAATTTTATGAACATGTATTCATGAATATAACAATATATACATTAACAAACACAAATAATCTCAAGGAAAATCAAACTATTTCTAACAAAAATTAACTAAAACAACAAAAATAAAAAACTTTAATCATTGCCATCATACTTGGCCTTTCAATATGAATCAAATTTCATGAGCTCAAGTATTCATTTGGCTCATTAAAAAGAAGATTCAAACAAAAAATTAAGAATTTTACCTTAAAAAAGATTGAAAATCTATGTATTTCAGTGTTTTTTGTTTTTGTTTTTTTTTTTCCTTTTTTGTTCTTAAGCCTAAAAACTTGAAATAAAAGAATCAAACTCCTATTTATAGGAGTTGATGGATGGCAAGGTGGTAGACCTTCCACCAAATTCTACAATTTTTTTTTATTTTATTTATTTATTAAATTTGATTTGATTTGATTTTTGGCAACTTGATTTGATCTTTGGCAACTTGATTTGATTTAAATTTGTTATTTTTGTCTTATTATGAGTGATGTCATGCATGACATCATTGATTTCTAGAGCATTTTATATGATATTGTATTAATACGTAGAATTATATCATAAAAATTAAATACAATGACTAAATTATAAAAATTAAAAATTATGTATTTGAAATAAAATTTTATTTGATCAATTTAATGTAGCATAACAATAAAAATAATTTTTCATTTACAAAAAAAAAAGTTAAAACACTAAACTTGTAAAAATTTATGAAAGAAGCCCTTACAGAGAAAAATTGTAATACGTAAAAAAATATAAAACTCATAAAATAAAATAAATTTTGAAAAACTAATTTAATATGAATCAAACAATAATAATTGAAGAATTTTAAAAATTATAAAGCAAAAAAATCCTCTTGAAAAAATTTACAGAATACAAAACTTCATATTTTAGCATCAGAAAAAAATTTTAGAACTCATAAAATAAATTAAACTTTTTAAAACTAATTCAATATGAATTAGAGAATAATATTTTAAGAATTTTAAAATTATAAACAGATAAAAATTCTCATAAAAATATTTCAGAGTAGAAAACTCCTTATTTTGGAAATAGAAGAAATTATGGAAGAAAATACAAAACTCATAAAATAAAATGAATTCTAAAAAAAAGATTTAATATTAATCAAATAATAATATTTGAAGAATTTTAAAAATTTTGGAGCGAGAAAAATCCTCCCGAAAATATTTACGGAGTAGAAAACTTTATTTTTTAGAAATGAAAAAATTTCGAAAAGAAAATGCAAAACTCATAAAATAAAATAAAATTTTTAAAACTAATTTAATATTCATTTAATGAAGATATTTAAAAAATTTTAAAAATTATAAACTTGGAAAAAATTTCCTTAAAAGATTTATGAAGTAGAAAACTTTGTATCTTGAAAAAATAAAAATTCAAAAAAGAAAATACAAAACTTATAAAATAAAATGAGTTTGAAAAAAATGATTTTATATGAATTGTACAATAATATTTTGAGAATTTTAAAAATTATAAACTCAGAAAAATGTTTTCGAAAAAAATTTACGAAGTAGAAAACTCTGTACTTTGAAAACAAGAAGAAAATCTAAAATTTATAAAATAAAATAAATTTTGAAAAATTGATTTAATGATAATTAAGTATGAATATTTAAAGAATTTTGAAGTTCAAAACTAGAGAAAATTTCACCCAAAAATTTTACAGATAAAGGAATGATAGTGTTTTAGACTAGGAAAATTTTAAAAAAATATATTGAAACTTATATAAAATAAATTAAATAAAATATGCTATCCAAAATATTAATTTACAAAATGGTAAAGATGAAAATTAAAATTCAAAATAATTTTGCTAGAAAAATTTCACAAGTATGATACTCGCAATATTGCAAAAAATTTCAAAAATGGACAACTCGACACCTTATGGTATAAAATGCTAATATAAATTTTCTTTGAATATTTCTAATTTTTTGAAGTGCATATCAGCATAAATACCACACATGTATCGGTAAAAATATACGATGGTCAATTTCTCAAATTTAAAAAAAATTCTCAAAAAAATCCTAAAAATGGGAAATTTGATTGTGATATCATCTACACAGATAGGTTTTCAAATTTTGAAAAAAAATTATTAAAAATATTTTTTTCTTAAATATTCATCTTGTATATCCAAAATTAGAGATCAACAATGACTTTTTGTCATATGAACTTACGGCTATTTAAATTATGAATAAAAAAGTCTTGAAATTGTCTTGTTCATTTGAAAAAGATTATTCCCAATAAGGATGGCCATTATGTTCTCGATCTCTGATATTCAGGATTATTGGAAGAGACCTGGATGAAATTAGATGTCTACAAACTTTAAAAATTATTTCCACCTAGAAGATGATTTTTTGGGATTTTTGAAATATTTTTACGTTAAATCATATTGAGTCACCTTTTTAATAGTACCTAATATGACCCCTAAAGCCTTCAAATTTACCTGTAATAAAATTAGAAAGAGGGTAGTGAGATGTTGTCCCCTGTTTCCAACATTGGTCAACATTAGTTGATTTCTTCGAACCCTCATTCTGAGGCATTCAATGCCTCCATATGATCCTAATCAACCCCATTGAGTCAAAAAATAAGTCCCCTGAGCTTAGATCAAGGCACGAACAATTTTTAAGCCTTATCATCCTTATTTTTATCAATTTTCTTAATAAAAAATACCCTTTTTGTCCATAATTTGTCAAAAATGTCATTCTATCAACAAATCACCAAACCTTTTTCAAGATAAATCCTTCGAGCTCATCTCTCAAAAATCATCAAAGTTTTCATCTATAGGGATACTCCAACCCCATCTTTTGAGGGGATACTCCAACCTCACTTTTACAAACTTCATTTGAATTTCACAACTTCCCAAAGTTTTCATCTACGAGGTACTCTAACCCTATCTTCCCAGGTGATATTCCAACCTTGCTTTTACAAACATTATTCAAATTTTAGAACTGCGAGGACACTCTAACCACATCTCTAAAGGGATATTACAACCTTATTTTTTAAAATAATTATCAAGAAATAGTCAAATTTCATCAATTTAAACTTTTAATCTCATTTTTCTCAAAATTGTTAAGAAAAAAATCAAATTTTCTCTCCCTAGATTTTTTTTAGACTTTTTAATACTCGAACATGGTTTTCACACTAGATCAGTCAATGGATCCCAATACATCTTTAAAATTGTTGACTCAGTTATATTAAATTAACTGATGAAATTACAAGATACATTTTAAACGTCCTGCCTTTTGCTCTTTTGTTGATTTTTGTGATTTATTTTATTAGATATTATCTCATTTTATTGTCTTACTAAAATGGTTCCTTTGTGATAATCATCTTGCATCCATGTTTTCAAAATCATCTTTTAAAAATTATAAGGCAATGTTCTATGTTGATATCTCTCTAATGCTTGATATGAAATATCCTATTTTATAAAACTACATCTGGAGAACATTTTAATCAAAAATCCCTACGTTCCCTACCTTTTCAGGGTGCATGCCCGAGTTTATCTTATTTAATTCATGCATAAAAAGGGATTATATATAAACAATGATGAAAAACTTAGGTACTAAAACCAAGTTAGGACATGGCTAGAAAGGTATTAATTTTAGGCGTCATAGGGAGGTTTCTTATTTTCTTGCATGTAACCAACTCTCAAACCCAGTGGTCGAATCTCCAATTTACACTGACCATGGAATCGATGTTTTGAGTTTTGTAATTCTTATTATCAAATTCAATAGGCATCCGATCATGCTTGGCCTAAATGATTGATGCTGACTTCAATTATTGGCCACTTTGTAAGGCCACCTAAAAATAGTTGGATGCATAATTTGTCCGGCGATCCCTTTTCATGGTCAAGAGCCAAGAATCCATACTTTCTCACTACCATCACGTAAAAAAAGGGAAGAGTCCCAGTTGAGAAGATCTTTCCCTATCAAGAAATACTTTTAGGTCATGCATGCTTCCTTCACAGGAGGCACATTACAGACAGTGACTAATTTTACCTAGCCAAAATAGATTAATGGTGAATAAATAGTCATTTTGTAATAAATATTTGGGGTTGAGTCGAGTGAGCAAACTATCTCAATAACTTAGTCCCTAAAAATAAAAATAATAATGTGGCCTCTAATAACAAATATAATTAAAATAATTAAAATAATGATATACTAAGGTATGTAGAGAGAGGGGTGCTTCCATCTTTTTAAGTTAGGTTTGTTAGGATTCTTATATAGGCCATGTTATGACAAGTAGAAGGCAAAGTATAATCATCAACATCCTCTTAAAAATCAACATTATTAAAGCAAATAGATCATTCAAAATCGACCTTCAATTTCTTCATGAGATTATGCCATTTTCTTCTATTTATAATCTATAAAGGTAAAGAAAAGGAAATATGAGCATAAAAAATATGCCATGATCTACGTATAAATATATAAAATAGAAAAAGAAGTATTAGTATAAAAGAAATTGTATGTTCAAAAAAAGTTATATGTTTTTCATTTCTAAAAGTGATGATTAAACATTTTAAACCTTTCTACAAAATGATCTTTGATATCTTTACTCTAAACAAACAAGAGGAGTTCTTGAAATTACTCTAGAATTAGCTTAGACACTATAATTTTCTTAGTAATTGTCTAATTTTTCCAGAATTATCTAGGAAGACATGGGTGAATTTCATGATTGCCATCTAGCCCCTTATCGTTTCCTTCAATGGCGACCACTTGAAACCTCTCAAAGGCTTTATTAATCACCATTTTCACTTTTTTTCCTTTTTTCCTTTATCCTTGAATTGATGACCCTTCCATGGCATAAATTTCCTTAAGTAAGGGATAAAGAGCTGAATTTTGACTCGACTCTTAACTTATGGTCAGGTTAACTTTTTTTCTTAAGTTGTATTCTCAAGTTTCTTCTTCTAATTCCATTTTAGCTTGAAGTCCATGTTTGCATTTCTTGCAGATTACTTTAATAGATCAACCCATCCCTTATAAATACTTTTCAAACCCCTTTCCAACTTAGGAATCTTTCCTCATTATGAGCTTAATGCCTATATAGGTGCTTTTCAAGAGCTGAGGTTTTGAAATTAGAGATTCTTTTACAATAAAGGTGATGTTGACAAATTCAGAGGCCTTGAACAAACATTCTTTAGCTTCAGCATTTACTTCAATGCAAGGTGCTTTAGTAAAGGCCATGGCTATCATGTCCTCTTCCCTGAATGGGCTAACCACTTTTTTATTGATTATGAATTTGACTTTTTGATAAAAAGATAATGGTACAGCATTAACAGAGTGGGTCCATGGTTATCTTAACAAGCAACTATACACAGGGATAATATCCATCACATGAAACTTTACTTCATATAGGCAAGGATCTATATTTAGAGTTATTGAAATGGTTCTTTTAATTTCTATTTGTGTTCCATCAAAGGCTTTAATAATCATCTAGTTGTGCTTAATCTAAGTATAGTCAACTATTAATCAAGGTAAAGTGACTAGTGGTGACTAGTGGCATCACATTTAAATTCAACCCATTATCTATGAGAACGCTAGGCAGTATGGTTACCTTGTAGTGACTTGTTACATGAAGAAATTTGTTGAAGCGGTTCCTCCTAGCAGGATCTCTTCATCACTAAAAAAGATAAAATTGTCAATGATGATATTATTTACTAGTCGATCGAGCTTTTTTATTAAAATATCCTAAAATACATATGTTTGATTAAGCACCTTGAGGAAAGCATTTCGCTATGGCTCTAAACTAGGCAATAGAGTTAGCACAAAGATTTTTGCTGATTGCTGCATTAATTGCTCCATGACTCTGTATTCACTATGTTTTATAAATTTAGGAAATTTAATCACTTTTTTTTATCGAATCCTTAACTTTCACTGGGGCATCTTCAGTTATTATAGTTTTTTTTAGCATTTGCTCCTTTTTTTCTGCTTAGCATTGGCTTCACTAGTTTTAGGGCAATAATGGTGACCATTTTAAGCCATATGGCTAACCCTTGTAATGTTGATGACAGCTAATCAGCCTGCAGTAGCCTTTAAAGTTGTTACTCCACCATTGTATCTTCATGGCACTTGCGTGTTGCCTTCATATGGAAAATGTGCTAGGGTTCTGATGGTAAGTTTGGGAACACTTTCAACTTTAAGAGGTGTAACCCTCGATTAGTTACAATAAATAATAAAGAGGTGACGACCCTTATAGCGGTTGCAACAATCCTTTAGTTGTTATGTTAATTGACTTTTCTTCTTCTTGACTGGCTCATTCATAAAATTCAACCTTTGCATTATTCATCATAATTTAAGTCATGGCTAAAAACTCTAGGCAATCTTGTAAAGTATGTATTTAGGTCATATGAAACTTACAAAAGTTGGTTCTAAGATCTTATTGGTTTTTTTATTTCTATAGTTTTAACCAAATCACCTAAACCTTTTCCTTTAAGATTTTAACCTCTTGGACATTTGTCTTTACCCATCGCTCCTTCTTGGTGATCAGAGCATTAACTATAGTTTTAAGATTATGAGGTGAAGGTTTTCTGTGATATTAAGTCTAAAGGTATTGCCAAATCAAAAAAGGTCGGCCTAGAGAAGACTTTGGATCTTCTTCTTAAAAGTTGGACAATTCCCAATAAAGTCACATATTACTTCTGCATGATATTCAAAATGAGCTTTTGTGTTATACCATTTAGGGAAGAGATTACCCTCATATTGTGTGACAAAGATAGAAGCTACTAATCAAGCCTTGAGAAGATTGGCATACATGTTCTTATAAGAATAAGGAAAAATGTCATAATGAATTCTAGTTGATTTGCTAACTGGCTCCTTCGGCTAGCTATTTGGTATTGGGCCTTAATTGATTTTGAAGAAAACTTGTGAAGGTGGTTTATGGTGCTACTGGAATGAAAGATAAAGGCATATTAAAAAAGTATGTGTCTTAGGTCTGACCCCTTAGTTTTGTAGAAAAAACAAGGTCCTTAGTAATATGGCTGGCTAGAATAATTAACAGAAGAAGTTTTTTTTAATAGATCCTATATTTTTCTTGGTAGAAGACTCATCATTCATGATTTTTAGCTTTTATAGCTATTTCAATCATTTCTCCTAAGATGACAAGGTCAGCAACATTCTTAGTTACATTTGCTACTAATTTTTTATAGTAAAAAGGGTGCAAGGTGTTTGCAAACAATATAATGGTTTCCTTAGTCAGTAGGGTTAAACCTAAGAGGCTGTATTCTTCCATCTTTAAGCATATTCCTTGAAAGAATTTATGGATTTTTTCTTTATGTTCTAAAAAGATAGTTAATCTGGTACCCATAAAGCCATATATTTGTGCATTGCAAGAACGCATTGGCTAAATCCATCCACAATTGAATCTAAGTTCGATTCAAATCATTATACGCATTGGTGAAATCATTATATCATCTTCTTGTGCTGCAGTAATTCTAGCATTTACCCCTTGTGAAAGGATGTTAGTGGTTAAAATGGATGGCTGGTGTTGTATTATTAACAAGCATATTTTAGGCATTTGCCAGTTATATATCTTGAACATTAGTTGGCTGTCCTTTAACTTTTACTCCTTTAGATCCCCTGACAAGAGTGTTCTTAGTACTTTTTGGATGTTGGTGGATTGGCTCTTATACCATGAGTAATTCCATCAACCTTGTAATTTGTGCTTGTATTTCTTCCATCATTTCATCATGGCCTCTTGGGCTCACAATGGCTTTCTTACAACCTTTCTTATCTTGCAAGATGATCTTCTGCCATTTTTTTCACTCTATATCGGGTATAATACCAATACATTGGTGATCATTTTGTTGGTTTCTTTAGATTTGCAGTGTTAAAACCTTTAAAGTTTGGAAATTTTCTTAAGTTTAATTTTATGTATCAATTAGTGATATTAATGAATGTATGAATATTTATGTATGGCATGTGTGTATGTATACTTGGTATGAATAAGCATATAAATAGTCATGTCATGCACTTGTAGGAATGTTTGCCTTAACGAAAGGTTCCAAACTCAAAAATTTTCTTTAACTTTTTGGAGAACTACATACTATGGATCATATATAGGTTACATCCGAGGAAAGTTCTAACTTGCTCATATTGCTTCTAATCTTTTTCTAAAAATTCGACTACAATATGCCCATATTTCTTATGGGGTTGATCTATCTCTTCAGGACCTTAATCTTTTTCACCATTTCTCTTGCTTGGATCACAATCGAGTGGATTTGCTCTATAAGGTGATCAATGTACATCTGTCGATCCTATAAACCTGGCTTTCCACCTTTGTGTTTATCATCCCAATTTGCCTCTATTTACTGGTAAACTAATACCAATGCATGGATATCTTCCCCTTGCTATTGTAACTCTCGTCTCATTTCTTGAATGGTTACCCTAAAAGCCTCCCTTTCTTAAAGCAATTAGGATACTTTTCCTTGTTCTTCCTCTAGGGCAACTTTAAGTTTTTCATTTTTTTCAATAGATCTCCTTATCTGCATACAAGTATCAATGTAACTCTTTCTTTCTCGCTCAAAAATAACTTCCCTAATCTCTCATTCTAAGGCTTTAGCTTTCCATATCCCTAATTCTTCATGGAGTTTAGGCATTTCTCTAGTCATTCTTCTAGAAGTCGCACTTAAGATCCTAGATATCCTAGCAAGCTTTATTTTCTTATTCTATTCAACCCAATCTATCTTCATCAATTTTTTTTCCATTCTTTTGATGTCTTAGCTTCCATCTTTACTCTTAAGGAGGTGACTTTTTCTTGAAGTGTTAAATTCTTATTACTCATCCTTTTTTGCTCTCTTGTGGCTTCCTCTTTAATTAAATCAACTTCAGAGGGCATGATTGCTTTTAGTTGAATACTTACTCAAGGAATAGTGTTATTTATACCAGGAATGACCATGTTGTAGCCCTGAATATTCCTCAAAGCATCATATCCTGGTCTGTTTGATCAGTTTATGCACTCAACTCAGATTTAAATCTTTCCCTCCATTTTTAGGTAGTCCTTTGGAGTGATTTCTTGTAACTGTCCCCTTAATACTCAAGATCTTAAGTCATCGAGATAAAATGTCGTGACCATATTGTTTTTGAACTAGCAATGATGCATACCTTAAAGTACCCTAGATATAAGCAATGGAGTAAATGGTAAATCCCCATAATGATAAACAAAAAGCTTTGGGGAAAACCACAGTGTTCTCCATGTTGTGTCCTTACTAGCCATATTCTTGAGTATCTCAACCCATTGATTCTTGGTTCGTGACTTAAGCCATTCCTTGTTAATGAACTCTTAAAAAGGGATACAATGTGAGAAATATGGTTTAACCTTCTCAGCCCTTTCACCCCAAAAATGACTTCGAGCATAAATGTATAATAGAAAAGCATTCTTAAAAACTTTCATGGCTTTTTTCTAACATGTATGTAATGCTTGGATTATCTTACCTAAAATGGCCAGGGCTAGGTGCATATTTCTCTTCAACCAGTCAGATAAGTCTGCCACTACTATTTCCATATGTCCCAATATCTTAAGAAAGAAAACCAACCCATATATGGCTAAAGCAAATGCATCAAGAGCTTTCTTGCTATATGAGCGTATTCTGATGTACTCTCATAGTCTACTGAATGTGATGGGGGCCTAACTCAAAATCTATATCCAGAATTTCTCCCAATTGCTTAAGGAAATTGGTCAGTTTGCACTCTTTACAATAGATAGGTTTCATTTCTAAATGTCTAAGCCCAAGCAAAGTTATGAATTCTCTAACTGTTAGAGACATATCATATTGATTAAATCTAAAACATTGATTTGATGGATCCCAAATTCTATCAAATCTTGGACCATTGTTCATCAATCTGTATCTTGAGAAAAAGTGAAATATGTCCATACTTTTCAGTAAACCAGGTTTAGTTCACATCCCCCTGATTAATCCCATATTTCAGCCAGCTCTTTTAAATTATTCTGACGAAGATCCAAATGCGTGATCTTTGGCAATTTTGACGTAACATCCCTTCGTATATAATTCACATGATCTTTCAAGTTTAACTCTGACTCAATACGGACATCCTTAAATTTATTGGAAATAATCACTGTATAAGAGAGGAAAAAAAGAATAAGTTAGTATCTATAAGAAATATTAGATCCAAATAATGATAAATTTTTTTCAAATGAAAGACAATACAATTATAAATTATTTAAGTCAATAAAAATATTCGGATAAAGAGAAAAAGAGAGAAAGGTAACTTTATCCCTTCGCGTGCTCCTAATTTTTTAGTGACCTCTACAATTGGGTATGTCTTTGATAGGGAATGAGTATGGTCCACTATATGAGATTCGGGTTGGACATCTAAATTGGTTCTTGGATTGTTCTCTGAGCCCAAAAAAGACTATCAAGGTACCCTAATCCTTACCCATAGTAGGTTTATGTTGGAAAGGGTTCAATTTGAGTAAGAGAATCTTCCATGTCTAGAATGAGGCTAACATGTCAGGTAAGTGTAGAAATTTACACGTAATAGGTTTTTCACCAGCCTAAACAGAGGCTAACACCTTAGAAGGCAGAGTTACTTCATCTTCTCCTAAAATAATGGATTATTGATGCCCTTTCCATAGATATGGAGGAGAAACTAATGCACCTTTATGTGTTCAGTGGGTGCAAAGGGATAAACAAACTTTTTTTGACACAACATTAAAAATAGAACACTTATCTTAAATCCTCAATAGATAAGAAAAAACATTAAAATGGATTAGCTCAAAATTAATAGATGTTAAAATAATGAAAATAATTTTTTTTAAAATATTAGGAATTATAGTTAGGTACCAGTTGAACTTGAATCAATCAAAATTTAATCAACACATGATTAATTTCTGGCCTAACTCTTTAAGTAGTCTCCTAGTTGAACTTGAATCAATCCAAATTTAATTAACACATGATTAATTTCTAGCCTAACTCTTTAAGTAGTCTCCTATGGAGTTGCTAAGCTTTTGCAACATGACTTAGACTTGGTTAAAGAGACCAAAATATCCTCTAAAGTGCACCTTTGTTTTGAAAGTATGTCCTAAAGGACTCAGTTCTAAGGTGAATTACTAAAATATCCCTAAAGCATACTCTTCGATGTGAAAGTATCTCAGTAACTTTAAAAAACTCAATAACATCATGATAGGATGAATCTATCCCTAATGTGCACCTTCGACATGAAGGTATACTAGTGACCTTATAAGATTTGGTTCTAAGGTAAGTTATTGAAATGTCCCTAAGGTATACCCTCGACATGAAAGTATCTCGGTAACCCTAAAAGACTCAAGAAGATAATGAAATAATAATTATACCCCTAAATGGGTAACTTAGACATCAAATTTGACCTATAATGCAAAAATCGCTAATAGTTTGCTAAATTTCTTGGAATTGCATTGTGGCCCTAAAATGGCTAAAAATGCTAGAAATGCTCTTAAAATGTCCAAAATACCTTAAATAGGTGATTTAATGTTGAAATGACTCACTTAACCCTAAAATACAAGGTTTTATCCAATGGGCTCTAAACTTTTTTATTTTTTTCCCTTTGGTCCCTAGATGACTTAAAGTTACAAACAAATATCAAGCACATCAAAATTAACATGGAGAATTTACCAAAAATTACTAGAGCCATTTCGCCAAGCACCTTTTGCCTTAGAGCAAAATTTTAAAATTTTACAAACAAACACCTCAACTTTATAAAATTACAAAAAGCCCTCTTAAAAGGCTAGAAATGTATGATATGCATTTAAAAATGTTGAAAATGGATGAAAACACCCCTAAAGGTTCCACAAAGCACTCTACTAAACTTGGATGGCCTTGAAAAACTTTTTGCAACTTTGCAATTAGGTCTTATCTTTTTCAAAATTATAAAATGGGCCTAAAAAGATCAAAATTAGTTAAGTTATCTCTAGAAGGTTTGGCTAAGCTTAGTAATACCTATCCAAGGCCTTAAAATTTTGGAGAAAATTATTTTTTTTGACCCCACAGCTTCTAATCATCACAAAATAATCCTAAATATCATTAAAACAAGGATAAAAATTTATCCAAAGGCAACCACCATATTCGGCCTTCATCAACAACAACCAAGAAGAATTTTTTTCAACATAATTTCATGCACAACAACATAAATATATATCCCAATTTTTGCCAAGTTCAAATATGCATGAAATCATGAGAAAAATGAACACATAAACACACTTTATCAATAATTTATATGAAACAACCAAGGAAAATAGACAAAATTATGTACATACTAAGATAATATCATTTCCACAACAAAACATATATTTTCTTTATGGAAATCAAATTATTGTTAAGAAAAATCAAATCTAACAGCTAAATCAAGAAAATTATTCATGGCCTTCACACTTGGCCTTTGAACATAGATCAAAATGCATAAGCACAAGTAATCTCACTAAGCTTACTAAAAGGAAGAGATATGAAGGAAATGAATATAATCGAAGTTCTTCTAAGTAAAACTACATTTAAAGTTTGGAAACTTGGAAAAAAAAATCTTGAAAATCCTTTGAGAAAATAGCTGATTTTTTATATCACCATTACACTTTAAATAAAACATCCTCCCCCTACTTATAAGGTGGTGGATTCGACCAACGGAGAAAGACTACCATGGCCAAATTTAACTTTTTTTTCTCTTTTTTATTATTTTTATTTTTTGATTTTATCTTTTGTTTGATATTTTTATTTATATAAGGATCACTTAATTTTTTTTTTTTTTGTCTTAATTAAGATGTATGAGTCATAAGCTAATTCCATAGGCTTCACGATGATCAAGATAAACTTATGTAATGGAATAGTTAGGATTAAACTAAATTAGTTAGGGATAAATTCAATTCCAACCAAATTAATTCTCATGTAACTAAATCATCAAATTCTAAATTAAAATAAATATATTAAAAAATGAAGAGATAGATAAAATCATAATTGCAAAAAATCTTAATTGGAAATTATATGAAAAAAAATTAAATTAGAAGAATCAAAATGCAACAAATTAAAAAAGTTATGCATTCAAGGAATAAATTTTCACATGTTAAATTTAGTTAAGAACTTAATCAAATCGGAGGTCCAATTAAATATCGATATAAAAATTTTTAACCGAAAAGAATTAATAAAAAATTTAGAGAAAGAAAAAGTCAATGGGTTTTGTTGTAAAATCTCAAATAAGCTTGTGGAAGGCTATAAAATAAGCCTATTAGGCTTGTAAGAGAATATAATGGGCTTGGTGAGCTTGTTAGGCTTGTTAAAAAATGTGTATTAGGGCCCATTATCTAAATTTGAAAATCTTAAGCCCATGAAATCGAAAATTTCCTTGGCCCATAAAAAAATAAAAAAAATAAGAAAATTTTTAATATATAAAAATGCAAATAAAAATTCCCATAGAGAAATTCCTAGTGAAGGAAATCAATTAAAAAGGCCTTTTATGAACCTTAAAAAAAATACATCCAAAAGCAATAAAATTTTAAAATATGCCCAAAAAGAAATTTAATGTATTACTAAAAACATTTAATCAATAAAAATAACAAGGATGAAAACTTAAAATCTAGAGTAGGTTTTACTTAAAAAATTTTGCAAGTAAGACACTTACAGTATCGTGAAAAATTCAAAACTAAATATGAGATTTGACAACTCGACACCTTGTCATATAAAATGCCAATACAGATTTTTTTTGAACATTTTAGATTTTTTTGGGTGAATTCGATAGTCTTAAATGTTCGAGACTGAGAACCTAGGGTTGCCTTAGAGGGGTTGACCTGCTTAAGGTGGACTAGGCATTTTCAAGACCTACTTAGTTATGCCTAAATGGCCACTTATGCACGCGATAGAAATGCAATTTTGAGGGTCATAGAGAACAAATATCAGATAAAAACGAATATTAAGGACAAAAATTAGTTTTTAAAAACCATTTTGTCAAATTTTAAAATTTAATTTTAGATAAGTTATCACATTCAAATTTCTCATTTTTAGAGACAATTTTGAAATTTTTTTGTGAAACTTTGGTAAGTCAACTGTCGTATACTTTTATTGATCTCCCACTAAATCTTACATAGGCAAGATTCTTGAAAGGAATCTAGTTTAAAACTTTTTCTGAATTCCATTTGCTATAGGCCTTAACTTATTTAACTAATATAAATGATGGGCTGAGTTTGTAGGATAAATCTATTATGATTTATGAGATGAGGAAATAGCATGGCATCCATATGCTAACAAAAGAAGATATATGTTTATAACATACATCAAAATAATATCCTCACATTTGGCCCATAATTGCCAAAAACAAAACATCTAAATATTCAATAACAAATCATAAAAGTTTCATAAACTTTCCTAGATGGATCGGTAAGCCTGATCTGCATCATCAGAGTTACCTCCTCCATGTTGGCCTATCATTATTTCTTGATATTATAACAAGTTTATGTTTGCGAATTTAGAGACCATGACATAGAAAAAATTCTATGATTTGCCATAGAACAAATTTTATGATTTGCCAATGTTTCAAAAAAACATTAAGAAGGCAAACTTTGATCAATATCTATAAGATAGTTGTTCTTATGGTCTATCTTAACTACACCTTTCATTTGGCTCTTTCAATATGTCTCACATAGTTAAATGCCAAAATCTGGGTATCGTATACCTAGAGAAGTAAGCAAATCTCAAAACATGTCCATCTATGAAACTTCCATAAGCGTCATTCTTTGATAATGTCAAAGTATTCCTTGCGATATTTACTTTTATTAATCTAGGTCTCCAAAATGGTGGAATGTTTCCTTTTTATTTCATTTGTCTTTCTTTACTAGAAAGTAAAATGATAACACATGGATCTTGATCCATGAGACATCTAATATGTTTAAGTCTTGAGATACATGCCATCACATGAGGCTTTTTGACATCTTGCTTAGGAACAATTCCTTAGGGATATTGAACCTTTCTTTGTGAGTGTCTTTATGCATTCAATAAAGCTTTAAATTATTTCAAAAGCGATGATTGCCATTTACTCCTTTTAGAGTTTAGGTGTTCTACTGGTCATTACCATAATATGGCTATATCAAAGTTATCTATATGATCTTAATAAACTAACCCTAACCTAGTAGACTTATCATGGATATGTGATAACTCTATAAAATAGAGTTATTTTAATCTCATTATTTGCATTAACGTAGCTAAGTCTTAAAGGTTTTTAGTTATATTTAATTAATTTTTGGTCTATTTTATATTAGTTTTATTTATTTTCCTTATGTCTAAATTATATAATTATTTAATGTTTTTGTATTTTTATAGGTTAAGAACCAAGGATTTTCCAAAGTGAAATAACTTAATCAAGAAGCAAGGTGACACAATTTGGTAGCTTCCAAAAATAAATTTATTAAGCTACTCGCAGACCAAGTTTCTCCTATCTAAAGTTTTAGCTATATATAGTACTTTTTAGGTTAGATACAAAAAGATAGTAGACTTTAGTTTTTTATTCTTTTACTTAGTTCTTACAGAGGAGAATAGCCATTATAATATTCAAAAAGCTAGAGAGATTTTGGAGAAGCTTAAAGACTGAAAACCTGATAACTCTTAGCTTTTCTCTTTCGCTTTACTTTTGTTGTCTTTCTTGTTATAGTTTCCATGGTGAAACTCATAGGTTTTGTATTTTCTTTGTCTGTTATAAACTAAATTTATTTTTCTAGGATTACAATAGAACTCAATATATAGTTTGGATTATTTTATTTTTTTATTGAATTAATGGTATTTGAGCTGTTTTTTCAATCTTGTTCTTATTGCTTTTAATTGCTTGATCACCAATTAGATTGATCTTGTAACCTTAATAAACTTGGACAAGGGAATTTTGTGTTTGACTGGATTGAATGACATATGTCTCATATTAATTTATTTTGATGAATTGATCTGCATGTTATATAGGAATATATGAGCATGTCATATGTAACCAAATTAGAGTCTACGCTTAATGAGTTTTTCTTAATTTAATTTACATAGGAATATAGTAAATTGGTTAAGAAAGATATTTTTGTAAGACAATCGAAAGATACTTATGAATAAATTAGAACTCTAGGTTAAGAACTCATTATCATTAATCAAGTTAAGAGAGAAGGGTTTTTCAAATGAAGTATTGAAGGAAATTGTAATCTTAGGCCTTTATTATTGATTAAGTATACCTTATTTAATTTCTTTGTTTTGTTAATTTCATTAATCTAGTCAATTTTAATTTTTATTTTTATTTTACAATCTTTTAATTAGTTGTTTGGCTAAGATTAATTTTTTTTTAATTTTAGTCATTAGCGAATTTAATATAATTATTCGTGGGAATGATACTCTATTTTTCACTATATTACATGTTTACGATACGTGCACTTGGGTGGAAATCTAACAACAATATGCCATTCTATTTGTATTAAAACAATATTAATACTATGGAACTAGATAATGGAGTTTGACCCAGTCAACTTATTAGCATCAAGTATGGTACATACTAACAAATTCATAGTTATTTTTACTTGTTTATATCCTATATGAATTTAGAACATATTTAATGTCAATAACATACATAAGATAATCATTCAGTCAAGTTTTAAAACTAGAAGCATTATTCCTCACTATTTTTATGTAATTAGAGCCCTTAACTATAATATGAGAAGTTTAGCATTTGAATCCTCTAAATGAGCTAAGACCTCTTTCATTCTTGCATAACCTTATGGTTAGCCTAACAAACCATGTAAGAACTTATTGAGTAGGTAACTTAGCTTACCAATTGCATCTCCATGTAAGTCCTAATTTAGTTAGGTGGTAACCCTTTACCTAAAACATCATATGTTTTTCACCTTGTTATCACCTCTAATGCCCTAGGGTTAAGTTTGTAAGCATCCGCACAACATGGCCTTAGTTGAGTAAGACCCATCAATTATAACTCAAGCAGTTTAGGCAAAAAAGACCATAGGGTTAGCCTAATAAATCCCTATAGCTAGAACTTAAGTATCTTGTTATAGTCTAATGGAAGGCATTTTATCATCCTTAGGCATGGACTCAAGATTTTATGAGGGATTTCTTTTATCAAATGTTATTTAAGTCTCATTGATTTGCTTTTGATTACATTGACATTTATTTGATCATATATATCACATATATGTCAACATAAAAATAAATCTATCATATTCAATCCACTAGGATGATTATGGACTTTTATCTAAACTAGTCTCCCTGAGCCATTAGGAAACTACGTGGTAAATTTCCTAGGGATACCAATTGCATCGTACTTAAGTCTTTATGATATTGTCTTTATGTTTCCCTTTGGCACCATCTTCTTTGCATCTTGGAATTAATAAATTTCTTAATACTAACCTAATCCTATATCTCTAACTATGTAACAAATATAGAAGTTTGAAGAAACCTTGAATTATATTTGAGGAGAGTAAGGTGAGAATAGAATTTTCCTATCTTAAAAAAAAAGAGATAAGGCAGGGTTCACACACCCTATTTATAAAATAAATACCAAAATAAATAAAATTAACCATTTGCAACGTAGTTAAGCTAAAGTCCAAGTCCATAACCATTTTTCATGCTTTAACAATTATAGCATAAAAAAGTCTATAGCTAACTCACATGGTAATCACATATATACAATGCACATAAACAAATTTATAACGTTTAACAAAGCATATATAAGAATCGGCCATTGTGTTTAAACACATTTAATCTTATTCCTAACTTTTGGGAAAGTATTCTTAATCCGGATATAGCATAAATATTTCCAATTGCATGCTTAAATTAGGTTTCCAAAATCAATATATTTAAACAATTAAAATTAAAGTAACTTATTTAATTAAACAATTTAAAAAAGCGACTTTCCAAATTTTGATTCTTTTAAATTATGTTTATTTAAAGAATCCTAGTTAAATTTAAATTCTTTCAATATTCCTAACTTTTAGGAATCAAGTTTTATTAGATAACTCTTTATTTAATCTAACTTAAACTCTTTCCATAATTTAATGACTATAATTCCTAATTTTAAGGAATTTCATTCTCACTAGAAAACTAGTTCTAACGGAAGTATCTAAAAAGTAGTGCCTTCAATTTTAGTAATCTTTGGCCACGCCAACAGCCTTTAATTGCCACATTTGAATGATGTCTAGGGGCTGTTTCAAGTGTTGGAAATCATATTAGTTGCTGCCAAGAAACAATTTAAGGCTGCATTCAAGATGGTGACTTTCTTGCCTCAATCATAAGTTTCAAGAAAAATGTAGATAGTGGCATCACCTTACCGTAAACCCTAGCTTTTGAAGCAAGATTTCCACACCTTTGAAGGATGTTTAAAATCAATTTTAGATGCTGGAAATTCATTGAAGAAGTTGCCACAGATCGAATCGAAGCAGTAAACTTAATGGCAACAAATTACCATACAAATCGCAACTTTCCATGGAACACCTTTTACGGAAGTGGCATCCTTAATTTTCAGCAAATCAAGATCCATTCAAGAACCAAATGTTCTTTGATTAGCTTGTTGTCTTAAAGTGCAGCAAACATAAGGAACTTTTCCATAAAGATTTCAAGGTGCATTAGGTGCAAGAACACATCCAAGATTAGCCTATAACACCATACCATATGATTTCTTTGAGAATATTCAAGATCATATTTCTGTGTTTTAAATCATATTTAAATAAATCAAAGTTTAATTTACAAGTTTAATATGATAAAATTAGATCATAAAAATCAATTTTTATAACAAAGAAACCATTCAAAAAAATCACTAGGTGAAATTGCAAATTGCAAGAACAAGTCTTTGGGTTTATGGAATTGATCTAAATCAATAAAAACAAATTTTAATAATTATTAAACCTTTTAATAATTATCAAACCTTTTAATAATGATCAATACACTTTCTAAGCATGCTTTTTAAAATTAAGAAAATGTATAAAAGATTAGTTTACGAAGTTTTATGGCTCAAAACTTCATAAATATTTACATATGACATCTGAATGTTAATTACCATGAATTGGTGTATACATACTACATGTAGTCCACAACCTGTAGTATCTGAAACCACATAAGGGGAACTCTCTCCCAGTAAAGTTTGGCCTCATGCATATATTTGATTTCAAAAATCAATAAAACATAAAAAAGATTGTAATGAAATCATTGAAAATAGTAAACATAAAAATAGCCGGACTTCCTTATAGATTTTAAGGAGGGACTTACATGCAGTAAACAATAAAATTTTGAATTAAGATTTAATCACCTATATGATCAGACATTACCTTGACTTTAGATATTGAAATCTAAACACAAAAAATCCAAGAAACTTGTTTTTTAAAAGAATTTTGAAGACCATAAGTAGCACATGTGTCCTGCCTCTAGTAGTTATCACAGAGGCAACCGTTGAAACCTTCTTGAGGCCTAGTGGTTCTCTAGTGCTAGCTAAAAGGGTTATTAACCCTCAATCAAAAGATAATTTTTCTTGTTTTCCAAACAAAAACCAAGAAAACTTTAAGGATATAGGTGGTGCAAAATAAGAATAAGAATAAACGTATAGGTGGCAGCAAAAAAAAAAAAAACCTTAATTAATTTTGTAACCCTTAAAAATATTTTCTCTCAAATTAGGTCAAAAGAAAAAACTCACTTTTTTCTATCCCAACAAGTTTTTATATAATAGCCTAACCCTAGGCCTAGCTTGACTTAGGATGGAAGAGTTTTAATGTAATTAAAACTCCTAAATCAAGTGAAACTTTTTCCCATGGTTTAGTTGTTTTAATTTAACCAACCCTAGTTTCAAATAAATTTTATTGGTCAACTCGTCTAACCATCCTTGGCCAAAATATCCACCAAAATTGGGCCAAAGAAATCAGCCCAACAAACTTCAGCTACAAGCACGAGTTTGGCGTAATAAATGGCTTTGGGCTAAACTTGTGTTTCCATGAATTTAATCCAATTAATACAATTCTTTATTCATAAAAATAAATAAATAATATTTATTTAATAATTACAGTTATCAAATAATTATAAAAATTAAATAAATAAATTGGAAACATAATTTAACTGGTATACACATAAATTTTATCATTATAAAATACTTAAATTAGTTAAAACTATTTTTAAATTATTTTTACTATTATTAAACATTAATTATAAATAATTAATATTGCAATAATATTACAAGGGATTTAGATCAAGACATGTGATAGAAATTTTTTATTCACAATCAAATCCTTAGTTTAGGTGAAATCCTATTTAAACTAGAACTAGTATTTGCCCACCTTTACACTTTATGTCTTAATTTAGACATTATTTTAATAAGATGATCATGTTATTAAAGTCTTAATTTGATAACAAAATCTAGATTTCACTAATCTAATTTTGTCTCAAATAATTAAACTTATTTAATTAAGTCTTTCCTTCAAATTACCTTTTATTTAATTAAGTCATACTTATTAAATCCTAAAAATAATCCAGCAGATCTACCTTATTCTGTGTGAATCATTAGGTTTCCAACATGTTGGCAATGAACATAAATAATCTTGTTAATTATGCTCATAGATCAAGAGCGGGAACTAGCAACCCATCATGACTGCTTAAATATTGAAGAGTCAGTAAGGCATCATAAAATGCTTTCAATAACCAACCTATCAATATAGTATGGTCCTTTTGCTAAATATCCTAAATTAAAGATGAGCATGGTGTAGTGTCTATCTAAACCTCTATCCATATTAGTTTTTATAACTCATGGTTAATGCATTAGTACAAGCCCTATAAGCTAATCATTGTGGCTTATAACGCATTAGCATTTAGTGATTTCATGTAATCAAATGTAATAATTTATTAATGTTATTGAGGTATTTCTTTATCAATAAGAATTTATTTGATAATTGTTATTAATATCATGTACAGACAAAGCCTCTGAAACATATTGGCTTTGCAAGAGAATTGTAAGAAGTTACGATTGTGACATCCCTATGCAACAAAGCTATGTTTTTGAAATCATTCTTAGTCATCTTATTGTCAAAATAGGGCATTGACAATGCATAAAGATTGGTGTATGTAAGCCTCTATGCATGTATGCAACTGATCCATAGGTTGTATAGAGATACTTGGAGATATTATATGGGTGCTTGTTATATTGACAAGTTCTGACCCATTATAAGAGTTCCATTTGATATTTCACTCAAGTTTCTATGAAAATACTTTTATTTCTCAATAATGTAAGTGATCTTTAGACTTGTGACACCAAGTTATCTTATATGAGGAGTGTCATGCTTTGGTTCCATTATGAACAAGTCCATAATAGATGGATGCTTATGGTAAGGTGGTTTTGGGTATGGCATGAATTATATGGTAGGCAAATGAGTGGTCCAGAGAGAATTTGTCATCCTAAATGATGCGAGAGGACATATCTCACATGCATCTGGCTTGTGTTACTCAAAGTCCTTTGCTAAGGCAATATTAATTATAGAGTTAAACACAAAAAGGTTGCATAGTAGAATGGGCTAAGAGCAGACACTGAACCTTGCTTTTACGATTTTTAAGATATATGATGAAAGCATATTTATTACACTAAGATACTAAACACTGAAAGGCTTGTCAAAACCATACGACACTCCATGATGTAATGCTAGATGCCAACCTTGGTTTATAAATATAAATATTCTTTATTAGGCTATTTTATATTTATTTCTAATATGTTGAGGGCCTAATGGGTTACACACATAAGGGTGATTAGTAGAAATTAAATTTAGATTGGGCTTATATGTCTAATAAAAGTAATGGTACTTAGGCCCATTTGAATAAGTTCACATAGGCTAGGGACAAAATTATAATTTCTTAAAAATTAAAATTTTAAACCCTAGCCATATAAACCCATAATTGCTATCCTATAGGCCCTAAAAATTAGTCAAGAAGATAAAAACAAGGGGATTGTGTTTTCTCTTAGAACCTTAAGAGAGTTAGCGTAATCTTGGTTCTTAAATAGAAAAATTGTTCTTTTTGTTCCTTTGATTATTTAATCAAGATCTTCTTGTGCAAAAGGGAGATTTCTTGAAATTTAAGTTGCTAGGATAGCTCTTGACAGCAAAATCCCTTTTTGTTGAAAGTTTTTGTGTCATCTATGTAGATAACTCTTAGAGGCTACACACTTGGTTAATATTTGTTTACAACAACCGAGCTTGGTATACATGTTATAAGGTCATGGAATTGCTAAAAGACTTCAAGATTGAGGTATGTTTGAATCTTGAATAGTTATTTAGGTTTCTTTATCATAAAAATTGATCAAGATTATGCAAGATGATCCTGTTTAGGGAGTTTTAAATTCATCTTTATGATTTGTTTCCATTGTGATGTTTATGAATTATTTTTGTATTATAATACTTGCTGCCCCGAGACTTTCTACCAGTGGTTTTAGAGCCTACTTGTATGGGTTTGATTAATCTTGTATTTTAATTGTTACTGATTAAAAAATTTGTTGTTTTAATGCTATCTTGATTCATTTTTGGATTTAAAAATTAAACAAAGTTGTTTCTTTTTTATTTCTAAATTCTCAGCAGGTTAATTCATGTTTATAATTCAATTTTAATTAGATAAAATGACTTAATTAAATTAATAAAAGTCATTAGTTGACAATTTGGTGGTGACTAGTGCTTGGTTGGCTCTATTTTAGTGTTTTGATGTGGTTGATTTCTTAGGCAGCCATTGCTACAATTTTTTCCTTATTTTTCCACCTTGAAAGTGTCTTGAAAAGTTTATAATACTTACTGAAAAAATTAGGTTAAAATAAGAGTTGAAAATGTTTCAATTCTGAACTAAAATCGATGCATTAGGTATGCTTAAACCTTGCAACATCTTGTCTTATTTCTTGTATCTTGATGCAGCATCAATGGCAACAAGTAGTTGCTATAAATTTTTGTATTTTTAGTGGTAGGAAAACAATAATGTTCGAGTTAAAGTAGGATGGCTAAGATAGCATGCATAGGATAAAGTCCTAGTTGACCTAGGATTCCTTTAAATTTGTGCCACCATAATCCTACTTGGATTAGGACTCTTTTAATTTTATTTTTCTTGATATTTAAAATTTAATGTACCTAGATTAAATTAAATTAAATTGAAAAAAAAATAAAAAATAAGTGCTAAAAGTTAGCATGATTGGCGCAATACACCTCCTTAAAAGGTTAAATCTAATGAAAACTCTTACATATCATCGAACACCTAATTATCAAATTATATATATTTTAAAATTGTCTAAGATATAAGTTGGAAATACTATATGCATGGAATTAGCATTCAATTAATTTGCTAACTAAAAAATATATATTTCATTAAAATGATTAAAACTATTTTGAATAGGATTTATTCTAATATGATTAAAACAAATGTTAATCATGTAAGAAAATTCTTTTATGAATTAAATTAAATATGAATATCAATTATTTAGCATAAAACATTGGTAACTTGAATTTAAAACACATGTTTTTATATATTCATATTTATTATGGATGTATAGGATGATTATGGACTAGGCCTAATATTATTGTAGATCTATAGTTAATTATTTATGGATGATTAAATGTTTAAAAAACTAGGGCTTGCAAACCTTGCTTTATCTTTAATTTCCTCTAAGGTTGTAAAATTCTTTTCTTACCTAATTTCCCTCGAATGAAACTTAAGGTTTCTTTATTAAAAATGTAATTAGATTACATAAATGTAAAATTAGAGTTATTTAGGAAAGCTTTTGTAACTTGAAAATGGAGATCCAAGCAAAGGCACCATGAAGCCGAGGAAATTGCAAAAAGCTTTTGAAAACTTTGTATGTAATCACCTAGGAATTAACCAAGCAATTTCCTTTTATGGCTCAAGGAAATTGCATTATTTAGTAGTTTATAATCATCCAAGTAGTATGCATGATAGTAGATTTATTTTATGCAATATCATAAATGTTATGCACACAAATACGATGAGACCTTAATTCAAAGATAAAATCAACCAAACAAACCTCTCATTTAATATTGAGTCATATGCTCTGCATGATTAAAATGCCTTCCATTAAATTATAAGAAGATGCCTGAGGTTTGGTCGCAAGGATTTGTTAGCTATCCCTAATGTCCCTTTCACCCAAATTGCTTGAGTTATAATTAATGGGTCTTACTTAACTAATGTTGTGTTGTCTGGATGCCTACGAACTTAACTGCATGGTGTCAGAGGCAACTGCATATGATGCATTTAGGCAAAGAGCTACCACCTAATTGATTTAGGAGTTGTATAGAGATGTAATCGGCAAACCATGTTGACTACCCAAATACGCCTGTTGCTATTTTTTAGGCTATCCTTATGGTTGTAACATGTTAAAAGGGGATCCAGCTCACTAGAAATAGCTTAAAGAGATTTCCAAATAATAGTAAGGGCTATTATTTCAAAAAATTAGTAGGAAGGTCAATAAAAATTTAATACCTTGTCATTATGGTTTAATACATGAATAAGTTACTATGCTTATTTCATACTAGGTTGTTGATGATGGTCAATATAATAATTGTATTTTGAGGCATATTAGATACCATAAGCCCAAAGTGTTTGGATTGGTATGTAAAATTGAAAAGTGTTCTAAATAAAAGAAGATAATTGACCTTCACATGATTGAGTTAAATTACTTCACTATTGATTCGACTAGCTAGATAATCAATTTGGGTTACAAATCACACTTATGTAATGACATAAGATTGTTGAAAGACATAAGGGAGCTAGGCTCTAATAAGGTGATTCTGAGAATACGTAATGGATCAAAAGTTAATGTCACTGCCATCAGAACGTATACCTGATCTTTGCCTACAAGCATGGCCTTAGAACTAAAAGAATGTCTTTATGTTCCTAGATTGACTAGAAATATCATTTTAGTTTCATACCTCACTCACAATGGTGATTTCAAATCTAGAATGAAAGGCAAAAGTTACTCTATCATTCTAAATGATGTGGTTAATGGATTAGCTTCATTAAAGAATGGGCTATTTGTGTTAGATCCTAAAATGTCTTTACTCAACATAAATGTGAAAAAAGCTAAAAAGAATGATCCATCAAAAACCTATATCGGGCATGTTAGTGAGACTCGAGTATCCAAGTTACATAAACAAGGCTATCTTGATCTTTTTTATTATGAATCATATAGGACATGTGAATGTTGTCTCTTTGGCAAAATGATCAAGACTCCCTTCACTGGTAAAAGTGAAAGGGCTGGTGATTTATTAGGCCTTGTGCATTTAAGTGTATGTGGACCAATGATATAATGATTAGACATAGTTATTCCTACTTCATTACCTTTATCGATGATTACTTAGGGTATAGGTACATGTACCTAATAAAGTGCAAGTTCAAAGCTTTTGAAAAGTTTAAAGAGTTTAGGGCTAAAGTACATAAACAAATTGGCAAGGGTATTCTAGCTCTTAGATCTGATAGAGGAGAAGAATACTTAAGTCAAGAATTCTTGGGTCATCTAATAGAAAATGGCATTCTATTATGATGGATTCCATCTGAAACTCTATAACATAACAAAGTGTCTAAAATAAGAAACTAAACCTTGTTGGACACGGTTTGTTCCATGATGTCTAAGGCAAATCTTTCGATATCCTTTTAGGGATATGCCTTAGAAACTATCACATGTCTTTTAAATAGGGTTCTATCCAATTTTGAGGATAAGACACCATATGAGATGTGCTATGGTAAAAACCAATGTTGTTTTATCTCAAAATTTAAGGCTGTCCAACTTATGTGAAGCGAACAACGACTAATAAGCTTTTAGCCAAATCAATCAAATGTGAATTTGTAGGGTATTCAAAAAAGTCATATGGATAATACTTTTACCACACAATTGAACAAAAGGTGTTTATTTCGAAGCATGCAATCTTCTTAGAAAAATGTTTCCACTAGAAAAGTTTAGTGAGAGTAAAATTGATCTTAAAGAAATTTAAGAACCACAAATAACATTTCAATGGAACCAGAGCCTACGGTTGAAGCTTTAGATGCTCAACCTCAAGCTTAAAAGACACAACGACTCCATTAATCTGGTAAAATTAAACAAGTTCTAAAGAGATAAGGATTTCTGATGGATCAAGGTCACTTGCCTTGTGATATTGAACCTACCAATTATAAGGAAGCAATGTTTGAAATTGATTCTGATGAATGGCTTGAAGCCATGAGATCCAAAGTGGATACCATGGAATTCAACCAAGTATGGACTCTGGTTGTTCTACTTGGAAACCCATAGGGTGCAAGAGGGTCTTTAAAAGAAAGACTGACATAGATGGCAATGTAAAGATGTTTTAGGCCAAATTAGTGGTAAAAGGTTATAATCAAGTGGAAGGCAGTGATTATAAGGAAACCTTTTCACCAGTTGCCATGGTCAAATCCATTTGAATTATGCTCACTATAGCTACATATCTCGATTATTAGATATGGTAAATGGATGTAAAAACTATACTCCTCAGCGAGAATTTGCAAAAAGAATTGTACATGACACAACCTAATGGTTTTATGTCAAAGTCAAATCCAAATTGAGTATGTAGACTAAAAAAGTACATATATGGGCTAAAACAAGCTTCATGAAATTGGAACATCAGATTTGATGAAATAATTAAAGAATTTGGCTTCATAAAAAATCTTGATGATCCGTGTCTACAAGAAAATAAATGGGTAAGTTATTGTTTTCTTGGTGCTATATATCGATGGTATATTACTTATAAGAATGACATACCAATGTTGCAGGCCACTAAGGTTTAGTTGTCTAGACAATTGTCTATGAAGGATTTAGGAGAAGAAGCATGCATTCTAAGAATTAAGATCTGTAGAGATAAATCAAAATGACTGTTTGGCTTAGCCCAATCCACTTGCATTGGTAAGGTCTAAAAAGGTTTACCATGGAAAACTCAAAGAAAGGAAACTTGCCTATGGTACATGGCATGCATTACTCAAAACAAATGTGTCCTAAAACATCAGATGAAAAGGCATGGATGGATGAGATTCCATACACCTCGATTGTTGGATCCGTTATGTATGCTATGCTATGTATAAGACCAAGTGTATCATACATTTTAAGATGGATAAGATCCCATACGCCTCGATTGTTGGATCCGTTCTGTATGCTATGCCATGTACAAGATCGGGTGTATCATACATTTTAAGTATCACAACTAGATACTGAAGTGGTCTTGGTGAAAGTCACTAGATTATTGTAAAGAATATCCTTAAGTACTTACAAAGGACTAAGGACATCTTTCTAGTATATGAAGGGGCTCTATGTAGAGGATTATACTGATGGTAGCTTCCAATCTAATTGGGATAATAGTAAATCATAAAGTAGTTTTATATTTACCTTTAATGATGCTATAGCCAGTTAAAAAGTTCCAAACAAGTTATAACTATAGATTGAACAACTAAAGCTAAATACATTTTCATGTGTAAGGCTGCGAAGGATATAGTTTAGATAAAAAAGTTTATCACTGAATTAGGTGTGGTTCCAAGAATTTTTGATCCAGTACCACTTTACTGTGATAACGATCGAGCCATAGCGCAAGCTAAGGAACCAAGGTCTTATCACAAATCCAAATATGTGTTATAATGATATGATTTCATTAGAGATATTATTAAGAGATGTAATGTTAGTATGGAATAAATACCCACCGAGGAGAACTTAATTGATCCTTTCACTAAAGTTCTATCTTGGTAGAAACATGATCATTATTTGAAAGGCATAGGGTTTAGACATATGGGCGATTAGCTTTAGTACTAGTGGGGGATTGTTAATGTAAGCCATACAAGTCAATCATTGTAGCTTATAAGGCATTAGCATTTAATGATTTCATTTAGAGGAATTTCTTTATCCATAAGAATTTATTTGATGATTGTTATAAATACCTTATATAGATAAAGCCCATGAAACACATTCGCTTAGCAAGAGAATTATAAAGAGTCACAATTGTGAGATCCCTAGGCATCAAACCTATGTTTTTAAAACCACTCATGCTCATCATATTATCAAGATAGGGCATTGACAGTGCACAAAGACTAGTAGATGTAAGCCTCCATGAATGTAATACAAGGAACTGATCTCATAAGTTGAAGTATAGAGATACTTGGGGACATTATATGGTTTGTTATGGTAACAAGTTCAGTAAAAATGACTTGCTATGAGAGTTCCATTTGGCATTTTGCTCAAGTGTCTATGGAAATACTTTTATGTGTCAGTAATATAAATAATCCTCAGACTTGTGACATAGGTCATCTCATATGAGGAGAGTCATGCTTTGCTTCCATGCTAAGGTGGTTTTAGGTATGGCATGAATCATATGGTAGGTGAATAAGTGGTCTAGAAAGGATTCTTCACCTCAAGTGATAGAAAGGGACATATCTCACATGTACCTAGCTCGTGTTAACTTAAAGTCTTTGGCAATATTAATTCTAGAGTTAACACATAGGGTTTGCATACTTATATGGAATATGATGAGAATATATCTAAACTATGCTCTTGATAATTTTAGGATATATGATGAAAGTATATTTATTATATTGAGATACTGAACACTAAAGGGCTTGTCAAGACCATATTAGCACTTCCTGCATATTGGGTGGCCATGATATTTTGCTAGATGCAAATCTTGGTCTATAAGTATAAAATTTCTTTACATGGTGATTTTATATTTATTGCTAATATGATGGGGGCTTAAAAGGTCATACACATTAGGGTGATTAGTAGAAATTAAATTGAGACTAGCTTATGTGTCTTATACAAGTAATGGTTACTTATACCAAATTTGAATAAGTTCACATGGGCTAGAGGCAAAATTATGATTGTTTAGAAATTTAAATTTTAAATTGTATCCATACAAACCTATGATTATCATCCTATATCCCCTAAGAGGGAGCAGAGAAAAATTTGCTAAGAGGATGAAATAAAGGGACTGAGTTTTCTCCTAAAAACCTAAGGGAATTGGCACAATCTCGGTTTTGAAAGTGAAAATTGCTCATCTTTTGTTTCTTTGATTATTGAATCAGGATCCTTTTATGCAAACGAAAGATCTATCAAAATCTAAGCTACTAGCATGGCTCTTGGCAACAAAGTTTCTTCTTTATTAAAGATTTTTTAGGTCACCTATGTAGAAAACCATTAGAGGTTGGACGCCTGACAATTAGGCTTGGCATATGTGTTCTTGGATCATGGATATGCTAAAAGACTTCTCAAGAATAAGGTATGTTTAAATCTTGGATAGTTTTTAGGTTTTCTGATTTTAAAGATTACTCAAAATCATGCAAGACGATCCTATTTGTGGAGTCTTGAATTTATCTTTATGATTTGTTTCCACTGTAATGTTTATGAATTATTTTTATAAATTTTTGTATTATAATACTTGTTGCTATAAGATTTGCTACATAATGATCATGGATCTATGAACTATTCCTTATAATCCATTATGACCTAGCTAAAGTCTTTAATCCAATTGACCACAATTAAGATCATTTAAGATACATCTCTAATGTCACTCGAAGTGATAGATCCTTTCTAGATCACTTGTTCATCACCATATGATTCATGCCATACCTAAAGTTACTTTACCATATGCATTCATCTATTGTGGGCCCGTTCATGATGGAACCAAAGGATAACACTTTTTATATGAGATAACCTAGTATCGCAAGTCTAAGAACCATTATACATGAGATGAGAACGTATTCCATAAACACTTGAGTGACTTATACCAATGGAGTTCTCATTCGTGCCAAGTTCAATGAACTTGTTCACACAAGACAAGCACCTATATGCTATCTTCAAGTATCTCATATACTTTAACTTCAATGAGATCAAAGAGTTGCATGCATCCATGCATGGAGGCATAGTATATATTAGCCTTTGTGGATTGTCAATGCCTTATCTTTACAATACAATGACTAGGAACTTTTTAGAAACACAGCTTTAATGCATAAGGATTGCATCATCATAACTAGTTTACTAACTTTGCAACACCATTTTGTTTTGAGGACTTCATCCAATTAGTGTTTGCAAAAGTGTCAATCGTGCCTCTAACAGGAAGGAAAACCTACGTTACTAAAGCTGAGTGACATATATGATGTTATACAAGTATGTATCCTATGACCCAATCTGATTGGTTCAAGAGCATACGCCAAAACTTAGAAATACAATTAGTTATGCAAGCCAATTAGTATTCTTTACTAATATAAGGTTTTCCTTCATTTCAGTTGTATAATTAACAATTATGAGCTATTAATATGATAAAACCCATGAAACATATTAGCCTTCCAAAGGAATTGTAATGATTTACAATTATGGGATCCTTATACATTGAAGCCATTTTAGAAAAAAAATATTCTTAGTCATTTTATTGCGAAGACTGGGTATAGGTAATGCTCAAGGACTATTACATGTTAGGCTTTCTTATTTATGAAGTAATTGAACTCGTAGGTTAAAGTATAAGGGATACATAAGAAACATATAGGTTTTTGTCTATTGAACAGGTTCACTGAACTTGACCTATTATGCCCATTTGACATTCTCACTTAAGTGTCTATAAAAATGTTTTGATGGACTAGTCGTGTAAATAGTCCTTTGATTTTTTATGCTAATTCATCCTATATAGGGAGAGTCATGCTTTGGCTTCTACGTCTAGAACATAAATGCAAGAAGCCAAAAGAATAGTAATTTTAGGTATGGCATGAAATATACGAAGATGGATGAGTAATCCAAAAAGGATTGATCATTTTAAGTGACTATAAGGATATATCTAATTATTTTGGCTTTGGTTCACTTGATAAAGTCACTGGCCAATGCATGATGGATCTAAGAGAAATTTTCTCTAAATTTACGAGATTAACCATAAACAGCAATAACTAACATGGATTTAAACATTAGTAGGCACTATAACATCTTGGTGAAAGTAACAAATTTGACTGTTAGGCGGGTTATTGAAAGGCTTTTCAAAGAGGTCATATTAACTTTACAATATTTGGGTGTCATGATTAGTTACTAGATCACACTCTTTATCTATATCTATAAATTACAAACTATGTTTAATAAACTAGATAATGTATATAATCATTTCCAACATGTTAAAAACCTAACAGGTCACACATAATAGGATGATTTGCTAGATTAAATTGTAATTAAATTAAGTTAGACTTAATTGAATAAAAAGGTTAAATTTGGAAGACCTAATCGAATAAGTTCCGCAATGGAATGATTAAGACAATTTAGGTTTGGGAAACCAAATATGGATTTCTTAATATTAGAGTATGGATAAGCTTTTTTGAACAAAACAATGTCTAAAGTAGACATGTCTTAAGATAGGGTGCACTGGGTAAAAATTTAGAGTTGTCCCGAAAGAAAAAAAGTTTCTCATCAGTAAGAAATTTGATTGCGAATCAAATTGTCTTCTTTTATTTCCCTAAAGTTAACAATACTTAGATTATGCCTAAGTTTGAGCTTGGCAATAAGAATTATTATTTAATTGGGACTCTAATAGTTGCTAAGTGAAAAAGATTCACTTAAGGAAGGAGTGTGATTATGAATCATACTTTGTTAAATCGAGGTGGCTAAATTCAATTAGGATACTTAAAGGTTGATGTCGAATCAAACTCTTCTTTTAAAGTGAACAATACCTTATTATGTCTAAAGATCGAGCTTGGCAGTATTAATTATTATTTAACTAGGACTCTAATAGTTGCTACATGAAAAAGATTCACTTGAGCAAGGAGTTTGTTTATGAATCATACATTGTTAAACCTAGTTGGTTAAATTTATTTAGGATACTTAAATTTTGATTTTGAATCAAACTCTTCTCCTATATTGAATTGCTTAATATATGTAAACATAAAGTTGGATAAGTTTGGCTATGACACTAGGTGATAGATTCATGGTTGGATTGGGAAGCAAAAGGATAAGTATTTCACCCTAACTTGGAGTTTGATCTTAGATCAAAGTCCTCTTTCCTTTATCTCTAGCTAGTTGAACAAAGGCACTAAAAGGAATAAGTTTAGCAAAGTTTCTAAGAATTAAAAGATAAGCCAAACCATGACACATAACGATGAGATAGATTCTCTAGTGATAGAAGTTCAAATTATTTGAAACTTTATACAACCTTCATTGAAGTGGCTAGCCATGGAGAAATTATAGGAATATTATTATTTTAATTTCTTAAATAGTTTTTTCTCTTAAAAGAAAATTTAAGAAGTGATCAGCAAAACCATTCCATAGGTAATTGTACCTCTTTCTTACTCTTTCTTGATCTATTTTTTTTATTAGTGCACCAAAAAAGAGTTTTTAGTAGTTTTGGTAAAAAAAAAAAGCGATGGAAAGTTAACCTTTTGATTATGATCGAAAGTTCTACTTTCTAGCTAGGGTGAATCACCTAGCCTTGAGACGCTTCAGCTATAATTCTTATAGATCTCTATTAGAAGCAACACACTTAGGTTGCTCATGGCCTCGAAAAAAGTCAAAGTGTCCATGTTGTTATAGCATGTCTATGGAACATCAAACTCAAACTCAAACTTATGAGTCTTTGAGCAGGTATTACTCATATCAAATGTTTGAAATAATTTTTTTTATTAATTTGACCCTATCCAAGTCTCTACCTGAAGATCCTACAAAAATATAAGTGTTTATTTGTTTCAATTTTGATGTGTTCATTTTAATTTTATTTACTTTACACCTATTTTAATATGCATAAGCCATAGATTTCTAACAATGGAATTAGAAACCTAAGGTTTGTAGCTTATATTTGGTTGTGCATGGCAATTCTTAGTGATTAACAAATGTTGTTTAATGTGCTAATTTAACTTTTTTTTTAGTTTTGTTAAAAATTTTTGAAAAACTGTTTCTCATTAATTTTGTAAATCTAGATAGTATGTGTTTTTAGATATTAATCATCTTTAAAATTGTTTAAACAATGGATTAAAATTAGTTTAATCAACTTAAATAAAAGTCCTAACATGTCTTAAGTTTGATTTTAGGGTTTGTTTTAGAGCTTTTAAATTTTTTTAGACAATTTAATTTTGAAATTTAAGTTTGAATGCCATCATTTACAGTTCTTGAATGATTTTTTTAAGAAAAAATTTAATAAAATCAATTACAAGCATAGTATAATGCTACTTCAATGCTAGAATTTTTGGGACTATTTTGTAAGTCTTTACGTGCCTAAAATATTGTAACATGTGTGAAAAATCATTCTACAAATGTTTGGAGTTTTTGTACAGCATTTTACATGAATATAATTCATATTTAGGTCTGGTTTAAGCATAAAGCAAGTGTTTGCTGAATTTAGACTTACCAAGTCATGGCACATTAGGTCGCAAAGTTGGTAACTTTGATGCTACCATAAAAGGCAGCCATTAGCAAACTTTTAGGCACCCAACAACACAAAAATGGTGTATAACAGCCTCTATAAGTGGCAAGAAACAACATTTGATGGCTAAGGAATTCACTTTTGCCTAAGACACTAAATGCTAATGTCCAATTCTGAGTGGAAATTATTTCCTAGTGAGAGCATAATTGCTTCAGTTTAAAAATTTGATTCCTAAAATTTAGTAAATGAAATTTTAGTAAGATTAGGCAATTGTTACTTAATGGATTTGAAAATTCAAAGAGTTAGAATGGTTTTCAAATTTTTGATTTGGTTTATGACAAGGTTTCCTAAAATAAACATGTCTTAAATGAAATTAAAATTTGGTATTCATTTTTACTAATATGTTTAGACAAAATGGTTTCCTTATTTTAATGTCTTAAAATGTTGTTTTTGGAAACTAAGTTTCCAAAGAGGTGTGTATTGATATTAAGAGTAAAAATTATTTCCAGTATTGATACTCCATGGACTTGTATCGATATTTATGCTTGTGTATCGATACATTTCACCAAAAATCACATCTTTACTTACTGCCAAGGCCTTTATCAATACGAACATGCCAGGTATCGGTATCACACCTTGGGTATCGATACCAAACCCTCTAGTATGATACTGCATGCGAAAATTCAAGTTTTTCGCATCATAAAGGCCTCGTATCAATACTCATGTACCAATATGACTTGCACATACTCGTGGCTTCTCGAGTTACCTTGACTTAGTCACAAACAGTGAGGAATTGACCTGTGTTTTCATTTGCATAACCCAGGTGATGCCCTAAAAAGTGGCCTTTGATTCATCGATTTTATATTTTTTTTAATACGGCCCATAGGCATTTTAAACCTTCCCAAAAAAATTTTTTCGCCTACCATTGTGTCATCTAATACTGCTTGGAGACATGGCACCCGGTAGTCTTACCCCAGTTTTGATTTCTATTTTATGATTTTATCATCTTTTACCTAACTCCTAGGATGCCAAAAACTGACCTAGACAAAATGAGGTGTCTACATTGATAATGCACAAATGTGGAGAACTACCCCCTTTTACCTTTAATAGTCCAGTTTTTATAAGGTTCTTTTTCTAAAATGCCAAAAGCTAGGAAGAAGAAACTTTGAAAATGTTGTTGGGCTAATGCCACTTTGTTTCTTTATTGTCTTACTGCACCCTAAAAACTCCATTACACTTTAGATCTATAAAAACATGAAAACACTAATAATATCTTTCAGCATGAAAGAAATAAATAAAAATAACTTGAAATCAACTAGAAATTAATAAAATATGAACAAAAACCTTTAAGACTTAGCTAACTTTAATGCAAAGAATGTAACCAAATAACTCTATTTCATATAGTTATCAATAATTAGGTAGGAATAATGATATCTGGGTTTAGATAATTTTTTTAGTTGCATTTAGAGGTTTTTAGAGAAAGACTGAAAGGTTAGAGAGGGGATAATGGAAAATGAGAAAAAAAGTTTGGCTTTTATATAAATTTCAAAAAAACGAAAATTCAATAGGTTATATAAAAAATTCTTATATTATTTTTAAAATATTATTTTTAATAATTTTTTTGTAACATGCCCTCAAAATCTCAAAAAATGGGAAACGCACATGATTTAATATATAAGAGAAATGAGAAAATCCTTAATGAAGGACTGTCTTCTTGATCACGATTCTTTCTTTTTGAAGTGATAGGCTTGAGAAAGTATGGATTCTTAGCTCTTAACCACAGAGGGAGACCATCAGATGAATCTCTTGTCTAACTAGTCTTAGATGGCCACCACGAAATGGCCAGCACTTGGGTCACCATCAATCATTTAGGCTAGTGTGACCAAATGCATATTAAAACTGATATTCTGAGTCACGAAAGTTAAAAAATCAATTTCCAAGTTTGCATGGTCTAAAGATTTAATGGTTGGGTTCAAAAGTCGGTTTTAATAGGCATGTTTTACATTAATTTTACTTTTCTTGGTTTTGACTTGTCATTATTTTTAATATAATCATCTTTTATGGATGAATTTGTACAAAGTAATAAATCTAGGTTTTTGGAGAAAAATGATCTCTGGATTTAATTTTGAAAAATAGATATTTTATGTTAAGCACTGGAGGGATGCTGACATGAAACATTGCCTTCATGATTTTTGAAAACTATTTAGAAATACGAATGCAAAATGAACAACACAAAGAGAAACATGTTAGTAAGGCATTGAAGAAAATAAGATAATATTATGTAAAATAGTCACACAAAAAAGAAAGGAGGAGGGTCGATCAAGATGTATCTCATAATTGTTATCAGTGATTTAGAATGAACCAAATTAAAAAATTTTTAGACGCATTTGGATTCGTTGGTTATTTAAGGCATGAAAACCAGGCTTGGATTTTGAAAAAAAAATCTAGAAAAATCTAGGAAAAAGAAAATTTAATACTTGATCATTTTTGAAAAGATGACATTAAAAGACTTATATTGCCAACTTGATAATTTCTTGAAAAAATAACATTTTTGATGGTTTTGGACAAAATCAATGGTTTTTTATTTAAAAAGTGGGAATCAATAAAAGTAAGGATGATAAAATTTAGAAAATACTCATGCCTTGATCCAAGCCTAAAGGGGTTAACAACATGATTTTAGACTCTATAAGGGTTGATAGGACTCACCTAGAGGCATCCAAATGCCTTAAAGGAGAAAAAATCAATTGATTGATTGATGCTAAAAATAAGGGACACTATCGAACTATTCTCCTTTCTGATTTTATTTTGGACTAATCTGAAAGTCCTAAAAGTTGGGTGGAATGGTAATTTGACAAGGATTGATATAAAAATATTTCAAAAATCCCAAAAAATTGCTTTTTAGGAGAGAATAATTTTCAAAGTTGGGTTTGATTTAGCATTGGTGACATGTGCAGGGAAGAGTGTATGACAAATTTTGAAAAATCATTTTGGACACATTTGGATTTACTATATCACAAGTGATACATTTCTGGAAAAAGAATTTTTTGCATTTTTTAGGAACAATATTCAAAATATTTGAAATATTCATTTGAATGGTAAATAACCCAAAAAGAAAGTTAATCATTGATTTTTAGGGTTTTAGGAAGCAAAGGTTTGAAAAATCATAACTCCATCATTCGAAATGATCCGAGGCCAAATAAGATACCGCTAGAAAGGTAATTCAATGTTCTTTATATGAAAAATTCTATAAAAATATATAAAAATTGTTTATAGTTTGAAAATGATTTTTCAAGCTAGGGTCATAATGCTGCTAGAATTGAAACAAAGGAATTTTTTTTTTATTTTTTGGGTTTCATAGACCTAGACTTAGGTTATGGGCATTCGAATATCCATGATGAAATAGGGTCAGTTATAGTAGCTACATAAGCTTATTTGCATAATCCTAGAGTAGTTTGGGATAATGAAACAACTTGTTAACTATATCATAAGCAAAAGACATTAGACACAAGATAAAGGCAAAAATAACTTTGGGAAAATTAAAAAACAATTTTTTTTTTGAAAATCTGAATATTTAGCCTTATTTGACCATGAAACCAAACGTGAAGAGCTTGATTTTTCCCAAAAATTGGAAAAGTAATTGATAGAAATTTAATCCCTATTTTTTGAAGTTAATATGGACTTGGGGGTTTTATAAGAATAGACTTTTGAAATGCATTAAAACAAATATTTGACAAAAATGTAAAGAACTAAAATATGGCATTCATGAAAATAAACACATGGAACATGTTTAATTAATCAAATATGGCATTTAGACATGAAAAAGGAAAATGCAAGGAAATGAACATGTTGGTTTCGTGAATGACATCAAAAATCATGACATGGAAGATGATATGGACATGTTTTAATAAGAAAAAGCATGCTAGAATTTTTTTGATAACATCAAGACATGATATCAAGATAAACAAAGCATAAAAACATGGTAATCACAAAAGAAACATATTAAGGCATCAAGAAAGCATTAACAACCTTAATACTACAACAAATTGGGCCATAAAAGGCATAAATATCTTAGAATATGGTCATGGTTATCATAAAAATTGCACATTAAGATGAGATAATAAATCAAAAGAAAGAAAATAAATAAATAAAGCATAAAAGGTATCCTAAGAAGCTTTAAAACTTTACTTTATAGTTAAGTAGGAAAATCTCTATACTTCCAATGAGTTTCTTGGTCATTTTCTTCTCTTCCTTTGCTATAGATTAGAAAGAAAGAGTGGCCAAGGATGAGCTTAAGGGTTATATTATCAATGGAAGGGATATTGAAGAGGTGAAATGAAGGAAAAGAAAGGTTGTAAGGTTTTTGGTGACTGCATTAAGAAGTTGCGAGAATAAAAGATCTTTGGCTGAGAAAAAAATGTAAGAGTGCAGTGTATATCTTTGGTTAAGCTTAAAATGTTTATTATATAACATAACATTTCAACCATCCAAAAAAATAAGAAACCAAGGTTTCTGGGACATTTTTCATGTACAAGTTGATGAATCAGTGTACGATGGGTTTAGCTTTCAATGTTTGATTAGTTAATATACTATTCTTGTAACCAAAGAAATCCATGCATGGGTTGGCACAATGAGTAATGTCAAGCTTACCCTTATTAAATCAAATTATAACATAAAATGTCCCTATCCTAATCTTAATAGATCTTTCAAAAATGTGACAATCCAACACTTAATGCCTAAAATAAAATTCACATGATTTTCATCAAGTTTAGGCTGAAATTGGATGACTTTTGGAGCTAAAATCATAGCCAAATTCATGTTTTAAAGTAATGGCACAAGCAGTGAAAAAATACCATAAACTAAGCAAAATATAAAGGATATATTGATACATTCACTAATGTATCAATACATAAATGTATTGATAAATGAATATATGGATACATTCACTTATGTATTGATACATTAGGCCCAAATCATAATTTTTATGATGACATTACCTAGTATCGATGATTGAGCAAATGTATCGACATATTGCCTTTTGTATTGATACAAATAGTGGATTTTTTAATTTAGATGATGTAGAGGCCTTGTGTGATGCATAAAGGCTATAGATCTATAATACATGCAAAAATGTGAATTTTACGTACCTTTAGCTCTCCAAATGCTTTACCTTAGCTAAAAAGATGGTAGATGGATCCATGCTTGCCTGTCTGATTTTGTTGATGCTTAGAATGATGACCTTTTACACCTTAAATGTTAGCCTAGACAAAATAGGTTGTCTACAACTACCCTTCTTTAGTTGTTGTTAAGTTTTAGGAATAAAGCAAAGATTGATAGACACCATTTTGTCCAAGGTGTCTTGATGCTATCTCATGTGCCTGTGACAAAATAACCAAAATTAATATGACGCTAGGATAAGAATGGTATTTCAGTGACAGCTCTGATTTTTATGAAAAGGTAAAGTTTAAGTTTTTGGATGAAAAAACTAGACTACGATCTTAGGCTTAACTTATCCTTAGGTTTAACTTGTTGAGTTTTGGATGAAAGACCAAGACTATTGTAGACACCTCATTTTGTCTGGACCAGTTTTTGGCATCGTAAGAGTTAGATAAAAGGTGACAAAATAAAAAAAATAAAAATAAAGTTGGGGCACGTCACCCGGCGATAAAGGTTTTTTAGGGCAGGCCTAAAATGCCTATGGACTGTTTTAAAGAAAAATTCAAAAACGGGGTAATTTTCCTCTTTTTGTGATCAAGATAAGACAACTCAAGGAACCTAAGGTATGTACGGGTCATATAGGTACTTAAACACTATGACAGGGCTTTCACATTACTAAAATTTTGAATTTTCGTGTGTAATATCGATACATGAGGGTTGGTATCGATACCTAAGGTGTGGTATCGATACCTAGCATAATTGTATCAATATAAGTCTTTGCAATAGCTAACATTACAATTTTGGGCGAAATATGTCAATACACAAGCATGAGTATCAATACAAGTCTATGGAGTATCGATATAAGTCTCAAAGTCTCGAGACTGGAAATAATTTATGCTCTTAGTATTGATACAAGTATCCCTATATTGACATAAAATTTGCCTTGAGTATCGATACATACAGGCCATTTTGGCTACTTTAAGCCACCTTTCAGCTTTCACATTACCCATTCAAAATCCAATTTAAACATGTTTTTTTGCACCAACAAACTATCGTATAACATTGCAAACCTTAATTATGGGTTCATTAACAGATTCTAACAAATTTTTAGAGTCCAAACAATTAATGACAAAGGTCACTTTCATAAAATATATGGGTGTAAGAGGGTGGCAAGCATATCTCTAGCTTGCAGGCTTTCACAGCCTTTCTACCCCCTTGATTAGCATGGCAGAACTAATAAGAAGAAAGTCAACTAAAAATGATAGCTGAAGATATGCCCTGCTGCAGAAGAAAAATTAATTAGGCCCATTGCATTGTCTTCTAAAAAGGAGGGCTAAACCAAAAGAACAGGGGATCTCAGAGAGAACTAGCTACCTAAAAAAAAAAGGCTCCTAGCTATAAAAAAAAACTCTCTAGCAATCCTAGAAAACTCTTCACCCATCCCCACAAATCCTCTAGCCATTTTCAGCCCTAAAAACACTTTTAAAAACACTATTTCATTACTTCCATACTCTATTCCCTTAGCTACCCTAAACCACCATTGGAAAACCTTTAAGAACCTAACTTTACACACATTTTAATCTTTAAAAAGCCTCACCATTAACCATACGGCCAAAAGCTACTTCCTTTCATCCTTTTCTTGCTAAATAATAGCAAGGAGAAGGAAGAAATTAAGCCTATAGCCACTATTCCAAGAGAAAGGGAAGTTCAAGTTTTTGGTATATACCCTCTACCTTGATCTTTATAGTTTATGTTTTGTCATTAACATCATCTTAGTAAACCCTTTTTATGCTTTTATGGCCATCTTAGGACTCCCATGCATTTTTTGTGGCTTTGGTTGTGGTAGTTTAGGATCTTGATGTTCTTGGTGCCTTCATGCTGTTTGGTTAACTAAGCATGCTTATTTGCATTTTCATCACCATAACAACCTCTATCCATGCAACCTTAGCATGTTTTTTCCACATTCACATATTCATCTTATGTTTAAAGAATGCATCTTAACATGTCCTAAGTATGCCCATACATTTCCTAGCAGCTTGATAGGTTCCATGAAATAAAAATGCTTTTTTAGCATGTTCATCCTAAGCATGTTCATGCATCTATATATCATCTCCATGCATTCTTCTTATCTTTTCTATGAAAAATGTTATCTTTGCTTGTGCATATATGTTATCCATGTTCTATATTATGTTTGTGGCATTTTGCTTGTGTTGAGATGCTTGTTTGAATGCTAGAAAACCCTATTTCAAAAAATATCTCCCAAGTTAGGCATATGCCATCTCCTATACATGGAGAATAACATAGGCTTAAGATTTTTATGAAGTTGGTTTTCCAACCTTAGGGGTAAAGCAAGCATTCAGTTCTGGATTCATGGAGAATGAGTATAAGAATGCTGGTTTTCAAAAAATGAAATGAAATCTTTTAGTTGAAAAAATGTGAATCTTTAGTCTTTAGCCAAACACCCTCATGATGGCCTAGTCAATGGGTTGTTCCATTATCCCAAACTACCCAGGGATTATGGAATGAACTTGTGATACCCATGTCAAGCCCTCATCTCAATCACAGATGTTTAAACGTCCATGGCCCAAGCTTAACCCAATGAAAAACCAAAAATACCGAACACCTCCCCTGTTTTGTTCTGGCAGCACAATGGTTTGGTTTTGAAAAATTATTTAAAAATTAAAAATGATTTATCCAGGTATTCGTATTTTTTCCTTGAAGGGTTTTGAATTACCTTTCCAATGATATCTCATTTACCTTCAGATCATTTGGGATGAAATAGCTATGATTTTTTGAATCTTCACTGTCTGAAACCCCTAGATCCAATGAGCGTTTTACTATTCGGGCTGTTCCGGCCCAACGAATAACATTTTTGAATCCTTTGAATATTTTTCACATAAAGTTCATGAAACTCCCTTTCCAAAAAGGTATTATTCGCATTTGAACAATTATGGATGAATCCAAAATGATTTTTTAAAGTCCATCATGCCTTAACCCTATACATGATGCCGATGTCGAGACAAGTCAAAATTCAAAAATTAATTCCACCTAGAAAGCGATTTTCTAGGATTTTTGGAATATTTTTTCATTAACCCTCATCGAGTACTTTTCCAACAGTACCTCGTTTACCTTTGGGGACCTCTAGATAAGCTCCAAATAAATTCAGAAAGAGAGACCATGCAACGCTATCCTTTATTTCTAACCTAATTTTCAAAACGCTTTTATTGAGGCGTTCGAATGCCTCATGATCTACTCGGTTTATTCCCATGACCTAAGCCTTTTAGAATCGAATCAAGGCTAAACAAAATAGGAACATTTTTGCCAAACCTTCTCTGGATTTTTAAAGATTCTAGTTTTTCAAAAATATGACCTTTTCCTTTTAATGTCGAAGATTTTTATTTTCGGGTATACTCCAACCCCATTACTTTGAGGGGATACTCCAACCCCGCTTTTACCTCAAAATGACATCAAATTTTCACCTTTCGAGGATACTCTAACCCCACTCTTCTGAGGGGATACTCTAACCCTACTCTTCATATTCCTTCTAAAATCCAAGCTTTTTTCCCTCTCGAGTCATCGAAACTCTTTTCTCCTCAAATTTCCACCGAATCTAACTAAGTCTCAATGTTGTCATCTCGGTTATTCATCAATAATAGAAGACAACTGTGAGATACATTTTGATCATCCCTTTTTTGATTTTTTTTATATTTATTTTTATGGATTTATTTATTATTTTCTTTCCTATCTTACTAATACGTTTCCTTTTGTAGGGACCTTGAGCATTCATGCTTTAAAAAAAAATTATTTTCAAAATCACAAAACGGTATCTCGTGTCGGTATCTCTCTAGTGCCAGACATGAGATATTTGATTTTTTTTTAAAAAAACTATCCGGAGATCATTTTCATCAAAAAACCCCTATGTTTCTCACCTCTCTAAGGCGCATAGGTGATAAAATTTTCATTAAAACCCAAACTCATACCTTTACAAATTTTCATGCATTAGAAGGAATTATATTTAAATAATGATAAAAATGAAATCAAGGAAATCGAGATTCAAGTAATATGTAGTTAGATGGTACTGATTTTCAGGCATCGTGGGGGTGCTAATCCTTCCCTACATGTACCCAACTCCCGAACCCAAAAGAACAAATCTCTGGTATTATTTTCAATAGGCATCTGGTCATGCCTAACTTAAAATAATCAGTGGCGACTCCAAGTTTATGGTCACTTCATGGTGGTAGAGAGTGATTCTTCCGATAGTTTTTTACTCCTTCATGTCAAACATCATTATATTTTCAAGTCAAGTGCGCTTTGGCCCTTCGGATCGTTCAAAGCTCGTAAAGGCTAGGCTCGTGGAACATCGACAACTATGATCCTAGGTTTGACCTATCCTTATGTTTGACTTCTTAAATTTTTTGATAAAAGACCTAGACTATGATCTTAGGCTAGACTATTATACCTAGGTTTAACTTGTTGAGTTTTTGGATAAAAGACCTAGACTATGATCCTAGAATCGACCTTTCCCTAGGTTCAACTTGAAAAATGACAAAAATTTTGACAAAAATACAATAAGCCAGCTCATGATTAACTTGCAATGTTGGACCTAAAAGATCTTGATAAAAGTTTTTAACAAAAATGCAAATGAACCAGCTCATGACTAACCAGCAACATTGGACTTTAAAGGTTCATAACAAAAGTCCTTAACAACTAGCCAGCGCATGACTAACCAGCAATATTAGACTTTAAATGCTCATTACAAAAGTTTTTTACAAAGGCTCTTGACAAAAAAACTAATAGGTTAGCTTATGACTAACTAACAACATTGGACTTTAAAGGTCTTAGACAAAAGTTCTTAACAAAATGAAGACTAATCAGGCCATACCTATTGGCATCCTTGGGATTGACTTTTATGACATGGGCTAATTAGCTAGAAGTAGCTTACTGGAATAACTAGGCTTAACTTTCCTGACATCGGGAAAATTTTAAGTTCAAACATGATAGTATCAGGGCAAAACCAGTAAGCGGGATTCAGGCAAAACCTTAAGTCTAAAAATGGAAAGGTATTTGGGAGAAATCTATTTTGGAAAATGATAGGGAAAAGGTTTCCAGATAAAAGACTTATAGCTCGTTCTTAAGCTCGACTTGTCCTTAGGTTTGATTTAAACTGAACATAAAAGTCTTCATAAGAGTTGCTACCAATATCCTTGAGAGAGGCTTGAATACTATACTAATTAAAACCTTCACAAAAGAGACTCTAAAGTGCCTTATGAAATGTCCTCGAGAATGTTTTTTGAAATATCCTCATGGAAGGCATCGCATAAATCTTTGTATACATCCTTTAGAGAAGCTTTGAAAATTCTTGATGAAATATCCTCAAGAGAGGATTTAAGGGTTTTTGTTGAAATATCCTTAAAAGAGGCTTTATAAAGGTCTTGATGAGATATCCTCAAAAGAGGCTTTTATAATTTTTTACTAACTATACCTATGAAAGGCTTTGAATTTGACAAAAAATCCTTAAGAGGGGTTTTGAATAATTTTTTAAGAACTATCCTTAAGGAAGGCTCTAAATTTTTTCAACAAAATATCCTCAAGAGATGTTTTAATAATTTTTTATGAAATATACTTAAGGAAGGCTTTGAATAATTTTGACAAAATATCCTCAAGAGTGGCTTTGAATAAGTTTTGACAAAATATCCTCAATGGAGACTTTGAATAGTTTTGACGAAATATCCTTAAGAAAGGCTTTGAATAAAATCCTTCTTGACAGGTCCTCGAGTGAGGTTTTAAAACTTTTTGGTAAATCCTCTTAAATGATGAGATGTCATGTATGCTATGGATGTCACATAAAGGCATCAATGCCATGTTATGTGGTGTCATGAGCAGGTTGTAAAGGAATCTGTATATCGTAAAGCCCAGCCTTATTCATATATTGGATTTCAAAAATCAACAAAACATAAAATTTAGCTAAGGAAGTAGTAAGTAGAGAAACAGTTGGACTTTCTTCCGGATATTTAGAGAAAGGCTTACATGTAGTAAACTTTAAAATTTTTTGTCAAGATTTAAACATCCATATGTTATAAGGTCACCTAGAATTTTAAATGTTGAAATCTAAAATAAAGTCAAACTAAATAATTTTGATGAAATCAATAATGGCTTCTTGAAGGATTCGTGAAGACCATAAGCAACACACGTGTCCTACATCTAGCAGATATCCACATAGGTAGCTATTAAAACCTTCTTGAGGCCTGATGATTCTTTGGTGCTAGCTAGAAGGGATGTTAACCCTCAAACAAAAGATAATCTTTCTTGTTTTTCCCAATCAAAAACAATTCTCGAGAAAAGATGGTGCAAAACAAGAATAAGAATAGGGAAAGTAAGTGGCGGCAAGAAAAAGATAACCTAGGAAAACATTTGGTAACCCTTACAAATATTTTCTCTCTCAATTAGGTAAAAAAGAATACTTAAATCATTCTATCTAAATGAATCTTTATATACTAGCTTAATCATAGTCCTAGCTGGACTAACCTAATCAAAACTCCTAAATTAAGTGAAACTCTTTCACCTTGTTTTAAGTGTTTTAATTTAACCAAACCTTGTTTCTGACAAACTAAATGGTTAGCATTTCCTATCCCATGTTAGCTGAAATTCTCTTCCTTATTGGGCCAAAGGAATTAGCTTAACAAGCTTGAACCATAATCTTAGGTTTTGCACAATACAAGGTTTTTGGGCCATACTTTTGTTTCCATGAATGTAATTAAATTATTTAAGTTCCTTATTTTTATAAATAAATAAACATTATTTATTTAATAAGTATAATTATCAAATAATTATAAAACTTAAATAAATAAATTGGAAACACAAATAGCTAGTATACTAACATCCTTATAGATTTTATCATGATAAAATCCTTAGTTTAATTAAAACTATTTTAACTTAATTTTAATATTATTTAACATTAATTATCAAACAATTAGTATTATAATAATATTCCAAGGGATTTTGTTCAAGACATATGATAGAAAATTTGATTCATAATCAAATCCCGAGTCTAGTAGAAATCTTATTTCAACTAGAATAATCCACCTTAGTATAACTTGTACTAATTTAGGCATTATATCTATAAGGCCATTTTATTTTAATGTCATAACTAGACAACACAAAACTATATTTCATAGATCTAATTTTATCTCAACGTTTGAACTATTCAATTAAGTCTTTCATTCAAATCATCTTTTATTTAATCAAGTATATCAATTAAATCCCAAATTTTATCCAACACACTCATCTTATTGTGTGTGACCCATTAGATTCCTAACATATTGGCAATGAATATAAAGAATCTTATTAATCATGCTTATAGCTCAAAAGCAATACCATCATGACCCAAAATGTTGAAAAGTCATCGTGACCTTATAAACCTTTTAGTAACTAGCCTATTAGTGTAGTACAATCTTTTCACCAAATATCCTAGATTAAGGATAAGCATAGTGCAATGTGTACCTAAACCTCTATCCATATTAGTTCTTGAAATTCAAGGTTAATGATCATGGATCTAAAAGGAACTACTCCTTAAAATCTGTTATGCTCTGGCCAGGGACTTTAATGTAATTAATCATAGTCAACAACACTCGAGATATGTCTCTAGTGTCACTTGAAGTGGTGAATTCTCCCTAGATCACTCATTCATCTTAAGTGTGTTTCATATCATACCAAAAACCACCCTTATTTTGGCATCCATCCTTTTGGGACCCATTTGTGATGATCTTTATGTATGATAATTCACATAAAGATAAGCTTGTATCATAACTCTAAATACAATAAACATGAATGGCACATTAGAATATCTTTCATAGACACTTGGATGACTTATACCAAATGGAGTTCTCATTTAGGCCATGTTCAGTCAACTTGTTTCCACAAAAGAAGCACCTATCTGTTATCCCTTTGTTGTCATAACATGGCCCGAATACAATCCTGACCAACCCAACTAAAAATGTGGGTGTACCCCTCATTCCTATATATATATCATTATTTTTTACTTTTAGGAGCCATATCATTATTATCTTTTCTTATTTTTCATGTTTGGGATTAGATTATCGAGATGAATGGCTTACTCGACTTAAGCTTAAATAGTCATTACCAATCTAATGACTATTTATTTTGGAGTCACCATTAATCTATCTTAACTAGGTGAGATTGGTCACCTATCGAAGTTTGCATTTTGAGGATTACAAGACCCTTAAAAACAACTTTGAGCTCTATGACAATACTATAGAGCATATGAAAGGGTCCGGAAGTCAGTTACATTCATAAGTAAGGAATGATCCCTCTTATAACGCTTGTCAATTGATACCTTATTAAAGATGTGTTAACTAAAAATTCGATTTTAATTAGGTTTTCTAGTATTTAATTATAATTCTCATATATCAAAATAAAATTTTATGAAAAATTTTTATTATTTTTATGAGAAAAACAGGATTTTAGAATTTTTGAAAATCAAAATATCTTCATACCCCATAAGAGAGCCGGAGGAATACAAAGGTTTTATCATCCTCTCTTTTGCACCGTACTAGAAAATTGAAAGAATATGAAAGGTTTTGAAAATCCAAAATATTTTTCGCACCCAACCGAAGAGCTAAAGGAATACAAAAGGTTTTATTTTATGAAATTTATAAAAAATATTATTTTCCTCATTTTTAAAAAGATATCTCATTATTAAAATAATCCATAAAACCCTTCTTATATATTGGGAGACATTTCGTGAACTATTTTAACTTAGAGACATTACCTTAATTTTCAAAAATTCTGATTTTATGAAAAATAATAAAATTTATTATAAGCCTCCTAAAGTGCATCTTCGACATAGAAGTATCTTGATGACCCTAAAAGACTTGATATTATCTTAAAAGTACGAACCTATTCCTACTGTGCAACTTTGACATAAAAGTATCTCGGTGATCACAGAAGACATGGTTTTAAGGTAAATTATTAAAATACTGCTAAGGTGTACCTTTGACATATAAGTATCCCAGTAACCCTAAAAGACTCGAGATTATCATAAAAGGATAAACTTATTCCTATTGGGTGCCTTCGACATATGAATATCTAGGTGATCACATTGGACTTAGTTCTATGATAAATTACTAAAATACCCCCAGGGTGTACCTTTAAGATATAAGTATCATGGTAACTTTAAAAGACCCAATAGTAAATGAAATGAAAATTCTACCCTAAATTGGTAATTTAGAAACCAAAGATAACTTAAAATTCAAAAACTACAACTAAGTACTAAACTTTCTACAATTATGTTTTGGCCTTAAAATGGCTAAAAATGCTAGAAATATTCCTATGAGTAATTTAATATGGGAAAAGACCATTTGACTTTAAAATTTTAGGCTTCACTAAATGTTCCTTAAATTTTTCTAACATTGCAAAGCAGTCGCCACATGAAATAAAGCACAAAATCAAACATCAAACACATTAAGATGAACATGGAAAACTCATCAAATATCACCAAAAGGATTCAGCCAAACACCTTTAGCCTAGGAGCAATGTTTTTCAATTTTTGCAAATAAGTTTCTAAACTTTCTAAAATTCTCATGACTAAATACACTTGAACATACTTAAACATGACTAAATATACATGAAAACATTCCCAAAAGTCATAACATGGATTCATCAAGCTTCGATGGCCATGGAAAAATTTTTACAATTTTTGCAATTTAGTCCCTAAGTTCTCTATAATTATAAAAGCCTAAAAAATCAAAGCAGCACAAAACCATCGATGTCACATTTTGCCAAGCATTCAAATACCTTCCAAGACCTTCAAAATTTTTGGAAAATTACTTTTGGGCCCAACAAGTTTCAAAATTACAAAACAATCTAAAAGACCATGAAATCAAGCATAAGAAATTGTCTAAAGGCCTTAATCATTTTCAACCAGCATGTATTTCACCAAAAAATGATTTTTTTCATCACATATTTTCATGAATATCAATATACTTACATGTCATACTTTTTACCAAGCTCAAAAAAGCATAAAATCATGATAAATAATGAATATATCAACATAAATCAACATGAAAATGTTAAGAAAAATAACACAAAAAATATATATGAAGATAACAATATTTTTATCTACAAAAACAAATTATCTTGATGAATATCAATATAATATTAGTAAAAATTACATATAACAACAAAGTCAAGAAATTTTGTTCATAATCGTCATACTTAGCCTTTCAACATGGATTAAAATCATTGAGCATAAGCCTGATTTTGGCTTATAAAAAGTGTTTTTGTTTTTTTTTTTTGTTAGAAAGCCATTAGCCTCTACTAGAAGCATCCTTTAGTCGTAATAGGCTTCTTTCCTCGTCTCTTTGAACTTATAAATGAGGGGGAGAATTCAGCCAAGGGTGGAGAAACCCCTTGGATGAATGCTTCTGAGAAATTCTACCAATTTCCTTTTATTTGTATTAAATTTTTATTATTATTCTTGTAGATTTTTCTAAGTTTCAAGTGATTAATAAATTTGTCTTCATATAATAATTATCTAACCTTAATCAAAAGGCCTAATATGGTTTAAGCCTAGTCTTTGTGATACTTAGGATAATAAAAATTTAATATGTAGTTAAAATATAACTAAATTGGTTAAGGAAAAATTAAATTCCAACCAAATTAGTTCATGTAACTAAATCACTAAATTCTACAATTAAAATAAATATAAAGAAAATTTTGAGAATGAAAAAGAAAAAAAAATAGAGTCATAATTACAAATTTTATGAAAAAATGAATTAAAGGGACTAAATTGTAAGAAAT
>JBBYHL010000012.1:9925577-9954618 GCA_038381835.1 Adansonia madagascariensis
TGAAAAAGAAAAAAAAATAGAGTCATAATTACAAATTTTATGAAAAAATGAATTAAAGGGACTAAATTGTAAGAAATTAAAAGTTATAAATTACCAAACTCATTTATGAATTTCAACACGTAAAAAGCTCAATTAAATATTAATATGAAATTTTTGAGTCTAAAAAGAATTAATAAAAATTTTGGATAGAGAAAAATCATTAGGTTTTGTTGTAAATTAAAGTAGGCATAATTGGACCTTATTGAAATAATCAAGAAATGGTCTTATAGAAAATGAAATGGCTTGGTGGGAAATCAAAAATGGGCTTGGTAATCTTATTGAGCTTGTTCAAAGAATTAATGGGCTTATTGGGCCTATTAGCAAAATTTATATTTTTCAAGCCCATTAAAGAAATTTGGCCTAAAAATAGAAATAAAAATAAAAATAAAATTTCCAAGTATTGAACTCTAAATAGAAATTTTGAGAAATTTTTATGTGTGAGAAAGAGACAATCAGCAGTTCTAAACTTATAAAATTTTACAAAGAAAATCATTATAGAAGAAAATTGATATTTAATAAAAATGGAACCTCATAAAATAGAATAGAGTTTGAAAAAATAAATTAATATGAATTTAATAAAAGTATTTAAAAAATTTTAAAAATTTTAAACTTAGAAAAATTCTACGTAAAAAATTTATAGAGTAGAAAATTTTGCATCTTGGAAACGAGGAATTCCAATAATACGTTCAAATTTATATAAATGAGCTGAATTCAACACATTCCTCAAAATATCAATTTAGAAAAATAATAAAGTATGAAAGCCTAAAATCCAGGGCCACGAGCATGACAGTCATGGCACTGTAAAAAATTGAAATTTAATAAATAAATTTGATAACTTGACACCTCATGATATAAAATACCAATATGTATTTTTTCTTAAATATTTTTTATTGTTTGGAGTGAGTATATACATAAACACTACACAGATATTAGTAAAAAATATGACCGTTAACTCCCAAATTTTCTAAAAAATCTTGAAAAATCCCCAACAATGGGAAATTTGACTATAACATTTTATGAAAAAATAAATTTTAAAACTTTAAAAGAATACTTGTCTTTTTTATCTGAGATTTGTTCTCAACAATCTTCGAGATTGCACTTTGCCATTCAAGCATGATTAAAAAGGTTTTGAAAATGTTCATTATGCCTAGAGAAGGCTAAACCCTACTAGGCAGTTGTTAGACTCTTAATCTCAAATATTTAAGACCGTCAAAAATAGAAGGCCCAGATAAAATTAGGTTTGTACAGTTACCCATTTTTTGCCGTTGCTAAGGATCATGAATAAGGCAAAAACCAAATAGACACAATTTTATTTGGGCCATGATAAGCTTTTCTACAAGAAATTTTTTTATGCATATATATATACATATAGACCAATTGCATTCATTTTCTACCAAATGAAGAGAACCTAGGAAAACCCTGTTGATCTTTCTACTTAACTGAATGAAGTTACCTTAAAGTCTTCTTCACCTACCTTTTAAAAGATCAAATGGAGAGGCCATTTTATTCCACAAGTTCTTAACAAAGTGAAACTAATAGGGAAAACTTTGTCGATCCTTCTTCTTAATCAGATAAAGTTGACTTAGAGCTTTTTCATTTACCTTTCATAAGATCAAATAAAGAGGTCATTTTACTTCATTGCTTCCTAACTAAGTGAAATTGATAGATAAAACTCTGCCAATCCTTCTGCTCAATCAGATGAAATTGATTTAGAGCCTTTTTCACTTACCTTTCATAGGATCGAATAAAGAGGCCATCTTACTCCATTGGTTTCTAACCAAGGGAAGCTGACAGATAAAATTTTGTCGATCTTTTTATTTACTTAGATAAAGTAGAATTGAGCCTTCTTCGCCTACCTTCTACAAGATTGAATGAAAAGGTCATTCTACTCCACTGGTTCCTAACCAAGTGAAGCTGACAAATCTAAATACTACTTCACCTACCTTTTATAGGATCAAATGAAGTGGACATCTTGCTTCATCGATTCCTAATCATAGGATCAAATGAAGTGGACATCTTGCTCTATCAGTTTCTAACCAAGAGAAGTTGACTTAAAGCCCTTTTCATTTAATTTCACAAGATAGAATGAAGAGGCCATTTTACTTCATTGGTTCTTAAACAAGTAAAGTTGACTTATAACCTTCTTCGTCTACCTTTCATAGTATCGAATGAATAAGCCATTTTTGTCGGCTCCTAACTAAGTGAAATCAACTTAAAGCCCTCTTCATCTATTTTTTGTAAGATCGAATGAAGAGGCCATTGATCTCAAATATCTTGAGAATTCTTATATGTTGCCGAGGCCTTGTTAAGCCTCATTGCTACCAAATTTTTCTTTTTGAAGGCTTGTATTAAAGGTTTAAAAGGTAGCTTGATGTTTGCCCTGTAAAATCCTTTTTCTAGTATTAACTTCAAGAATCTAAATATTTTTTTTATTTTTCTTAAAAAGTCACCAAATATCAAGTTAGTGTTTATCACTTTTATGCAACTAGATAAGAGACAATATTTCATTGCTCAAAATTTATTTAGATATTCTTATTAAAATCATAAGAAGTATCATACTTCATCTAAATTTTAGAATTTAAGGAACAAGATTACCTTCTCATTCTAACTTGGAAAGGATCTATTTAATTAAGAACTAGAAAATTTTATTCAATCATGAATTTTCCAATATCAAGAATAATGGATATGTCAACCTCATTTATTAAAGTTTTCTTATGATTAATGATCTCTATTTAGGGCATCTTTGAATGAGATAAAGAAATGAATTTAAAGGCATAAATAGGGTGGCACCGCCAAAATTTGATTAGAAGAAATTGGAATAACCAGGTTGAGGTTTATCAAGACCACGTTTAAGTAGATGTTCCTTCCATAGAAGTTTCTTAAAAGGCAAAAAGGCAAAAAAGCCAAAATTATAATATCCTTTTGATCTTGAAATATGATAGCTTGAGAGATGTTAAACTAATGCTAGTAAACACTAAGTCTCAAGGGGTTAATTTAGAAGGCCTTTGGTACACATCAATTTTTAAGGTAATTTTTTAAAATATTATCTTCAAAGGAATCAATATTTGGGTAATTGACTTAACCTTTTACTGATGTCATGAAATTTTTGAAAGTTTGAGATCATTTTTAAATTAACAAGGAAGAGTTCATTTCCTTCAGTGGCTATCTTTGTCTATTTAGGAGCAATTCCAAAGCCTTTAAGTTCATTCTAAATTGCCTTTTTTCATGTTTTCACCCTAGAACCTTATTTATTCTTTATTTTTTTTCCTTTTGATTGCCTCATCATATTCTTGAGGACTTAAAAATCATCCAAAAAGATAAATTTTTAAAGAGCTTCCTAGGAATATTTTGATGGTCCAAATAGCTATGTTTGATCAAAATAGACTTTTTTAAAGGTGTAACATAGGCCATTCTTCACCGTTTAGAAAGAAAGGATAAATAGGCCCAAATCAAGTGTTTAAGGGTAATGGAATCAAAGATCATTTTTTCTTTAGAAGGAATTCCTTTTTGGCATGTCTTTAAGATAAAATACATCCTCATTTCTTCATTTCTTTCTTGCTTTTCATTTTTCTCTTTTTTTTTTACTATATTCGTTATCTTGTCTTCTTCATTCTTCATTTTGAAGGAATTTAAAATTTAAACTTTGATTAGTCTTTATTTTGAAAGAACTTGAGATTTAAAGTTTAATCAGTTTTTAAAATTTATTTTACAATAAAAGACTTATTCTTCTTGTAATTTTATAATAGAATTTGCTCCCTTTGATCATGAAGCTTTGCTTCCCTTATCCTTTAATATGGAGGGTGATCCTTGACTAAGGTTTTTAGAAGGAATAAATCATCAGGCTCAAAGGGGACTACAAAGTGAAATAATTCTCTACATACGAAATGATAGAGAAAGATGGCCATTTGTCATTTCAAACAAAGTAATTTGTATTATCAAGCATTCTGCTAGGAAAAAGAATAATTTCCCTTTTGGAATCATTTTGAGTACCTTAAAACATGATGTTGCACTCAACTGTTAAAATTTTTTTTTGACATTTTTGCTTAATGTATACTCTTCAACATTACTAGCTCTGTAATCACTAATGAATCTTGGTTCTGATTAAGCCTTTAAGAAAGAAATCAAATTGGTATGGGAAGACATCTTGAATTTCACATCCTACATATCAGGTATAGGATTGAAAGGGTTTTACCCCAAAAGAAAAATTATTTTTGGCTCTTATTTACTTTCATTTTTCCTAAATCAAGGATTTGGAAGAGTGTCGTGGTAGTTGTGGTAAAAGGTTATCCAAATGAATTTAAGGAGATCTTGGGCTACTATCATTATTTTAACACAAGTCAAACTATTGGTATTTGAATCTTTAGGAGCATAACTCATTTGTTTGACCCTTAAAGAATCTCAAAAAGAATATTTGGGTGTGAAAAGTCCATGGTTGAAAGTCTACAACCCTATAAGTGGAAGTGAAGGACCTTTCTAAAAGAGTTCAACCCAATGATGATCATCTATCGAAGGAAAATTTTCACAATGTTATTGTTATCCTAGATACTGGAAATTATTATTAACAAAATTCATAGTCCATGAGGGAATGCACATTATTTATGAATTAAAATTTATTTCAAAATTTAGAATTTATAAAAAAGATACAAAATTTTAAAGTTATAATAGAAATTGCCTCTGATTGGTATACTACCGTAAGGTCGATAACCCTTAGACCAATTGCCTTTGATAGGCATCCACCAGCTTATGGAATTTCACTAGGTCAACGTATCTAAAAGCTTGTACTTTGCTTTTCCTTCCAAGGAATTTTCTAAAGTGATTTGCCTTTTTCTCTCATCAGGATATATTTTGAGCATAAAAAGAACATAAGTTCAATAATCACCACTAATAGATTTGGATATGACGCCAGAGTCTTTGAGAAGTTATTCTGGTTGCTATCATCATAAGCCTTAGATATGCCACCAACGATTTTAAAAACATTTTAAAATGCTTTAAATTTCACCATCGAAGACTTTTTTGAAACTAGAAACTTTTAAACTAAGTCTAATTTCACCATTGAAAACTTCAAAAACTTTTGAATGCTTTAAATTTCACCATCGAAGACTTTGAAAACTTTTTAAAATGCTTCAGATTTCACCACTGAAAACTTGTTTTAAAACCAAAAACTTTTGAAATGCTTCGAATTTCACCATCAAAACTTTAAAAACTTTTGAATGCTTTGAATATCACCATCAAAGACTTTGAAAACTCTTTTAAATGCTTCAAATTTCACCATCAAAGACTTTTTTTTTGAATGCTTTGAATATCACCATCGAAGACTTTGAAAACTTTTTTACATGCATCAAATATCACTATCGAAGACTTAGTTTTTTTTGGATGCTTCAAATATCACCATCAAAACTTTGAAAACTTTTGAATGTTTTAAATATTACCATCAAAGACTTTGAAAGCTTTTTTAAGACTCTTTTAAATGCTTTGAATATCACCACCGAAAACTTTTTTTTAATGCTTCGAATATCACCATCAAAAATTTTTTTTTCAATGTCAAATTTTTATTTCACTTTCTCTTTTCGATGGGTTAAGTCTTATTCTGATTTGGGGCCCTTCAATTTGAGAAACCCTTATTTTTTATGCACTTTTTCAAGTTTCTCAAAAAATTATATTTTCAAAGTCAATCTCTATAACTGAGAGTTGACAACCTAAAGTTCATAGGGATTTTTAGGTGTCTTTAAATTTCTTTCTAATTTCAAAAATTTCTACAGGTCATACTAGTGTTTCTCCTATTTTGCTCTTTACTCCTATTTTGCTCTTTACCTAAGGAAACAATTTGAGAACTTTAAAAGTTACTTCCCTAAAGTATTGTGTCTTTAAAATGATCATGGTTTTATTCACAGGGAAATGCAAAGGTATAATCTCATTCTCAATATCAATCATTAGAGTTCTTGAGACTTTTCATCATCATTTTTTTTTAAATATTTGCTTTTTAGAAATATTCTTATCTTATTACAACAGTTAACATACATGTTTCACAAAGTAATGTCACTTCAAAGGTAAGGGCTTTTCAAAATAAGGGTTGCCTTTTTGCTGCGGATGAGTCGATAGCAGCATTAGGGTGATTGCCTTAATTTCTTAGATTCATATTTTCAAACTCTTTTCCTTTAATGGCTATTATTTCCATCGGTGGTTGCATTTTTGTCTCGAATAAGCCGGCAACAGTACTGGGTGATTCTCTTAACTTCCTCAATTTATATTGTCAAACTCTTTTCTTTTAACGATCATTATTTCCACTAGTTTAAAAATTTATGCTTGCATTTCCTCTTGTTATTTCATTGATCTTTCTTGTCCTTCACAATAATTTGATTCCATCCTTTTTAGGCATGCTAAAAATTCATCTCCAATGGTCAATGACATTTGGTTGTCATAACACTTCTGATTTGAAAGAAATTCTTTTAGAGAACTCTTAAATCTAAAAAAAATCTTTATTTTGCCCTACAAAGATAAAACTAATTTAATGTTAGAGAAAAGTTTATAACAAAGTGATATAAAAAATATGAAAGGCCTATTGTTAAAAAAAGACTAACCAAAAATAAAATTAAGGCATTATGGTGTCTTGAGAAAAAAGGATTAATCTTATTATGAGCGGTACAATGCTCGTTCATTATTACCCTATGTATAAAGGAAGAAACGATTAGCACAAGAAATTAAAATTTATGTGAAAAATTATGCGCCAAGGGGACCCCTTTAGGTGTTAGATGTTATTGGGGTAGACAAAAAAGCCTTGTCATTAGCAATGATATATGATCATCATCACATGACCTACACATCTAGACCATGCAGTTAAGGCTGCAAAATGGCTTAAAAGGCAAAAAGAAGTAATCACATGGTGAGTGACAATGTGCATTCATCATCACTTGATATTTGAGTTAAAATAATGATGGCATCTTCCAAGGTGAAACAAAAATTTTACCATAAACAATGATGTTTAATCATTATCACCTAATTTACATGCTCCAAACATAAAACAAAAAAAAAAAGGTAAGAAACGTTCCCCTATGTATATCTAGTTCAATAACCTTTAAAATTAAGCATGTTCTAACTAGGTAAGGCCCTTTCAATTCATTAAACGAATTTTAGGTTGCAGATCTAAACAAATTGAATTACTCCCTGAGCCTAGAAAGAATTGACGAGCTACCCTAATCCTTACCCATCGTGAGTTTATGTTAGAAAGGGTTCACATCGGGTGGGAGTATTTTCTATGCCCATAACAATACTAATGCCCTAAGAAGGCATAAGAAGTTACACCTGGCAGGTTTTTTGGTGTCCCAAATAAAGGTTAACACCTGAAAAGGTAGCGCTACTTCACCTTCTCCTAAAATATTTGGTAACCTATGCCCCCTCTATATGCCTATAGGAGAATCTAATGATATGCATTTGCACAGTGCATGCAGGCGAACAAAAAGACCTTTTATGACTCAACTTCTTCAAAAATAATAAAAACCTACCCTCAAATGCCATATAAAAATAATGCTATAAAGCAAACAAAAAGGTTAGTGAAAATAAGAATAATATTGACTAAAATTTCCATATAAATAAAAAATATAATAAAAATTTTGTTTTAAAAGTATTGGAATTATAACTAAATACAAGTTGAGATTGATTAATCAAGATTTAGTTCATATATGAGTAATTTTAGGCCTGACTCTCTAACTATCTCTAGTGGAGTCATTAAGCTATCACAACATGGCCCAAATATGAATCCTAACCAGCTTGACTCCAAAGGCGAGTGTACCTTTGTTCCTATATAAATCTATATATCATTATTTTTTATTTTAAGGGCTATATCATTATTATCTTTTCTTACGTTTTATGTTTGGGGACTGGATTGTCTAGATGAATCATTCACTAAAGTTAACCCTAAATAGTCATTACAAAATAACTATTTATTTTAGAGTCACGACCAATCTATTTTGGCTAATTAAAATTGGTGACCTACTGGAGTTTGTATTTTGAGGGTCACAAAACCCTTAAAAACAAACTCAAAAGTTTGCGATAGTACCAAAGATCATATAAAAAGGGTCTAGGAGTTGACTATAATTATGAGCAAGGAATGATCCCTCTCATGACACCCGACAATTGGTACCTTATTAATCATGTGTTAACTTGAAATTTGATTTTAATTTGGTTTCAATATCTAATATTTAATTATAATTCCCATGTATCAAAATAAAACTTTATGAAATAAATTTATTATGTTGTATAAGAAAATTAGGTTTTCAATATTTTTAAAAATCAAAATAACTTACATACCCTATTGGAGAGCCGGAGGAATATGAAAGGTTTTGTCATCATTTCTTTTGCACTCCACCAAAGGGCTGGAGGAATACGAAAAGTTTTGAAAATTCAAAATATCTTTCGCATCCCATTAAAGGGTCAAAAAAATAGAAAGGTTTTATTTTATGAAATTCATAAAAAACCCAATTTTCTCTTTTTTTTGAAAAAAGATATCTTGTTAAAAACCTTCTCATATATTGAGAGACATTCTATGAACTATTTAATTTAGAGAAGTTGCCTTAATTTTTGAAAATTTTGATCCTATGAAAAATAATAAAATTTATTCTAAGCTCCCTATAGTATACCTTTAACATAACAGTATCCTGGTAACCCCAAAGGACTTGATATTATCTTAAAAGTACGAACATATTTCTACTGTGCACATTCGACATAGAAGTATCTTGGTGATCACATAGGACTTGGTTCTAAGGTGAACTATTAAAATACCCTTAAGGTGTACCTTCGACATATAATTATCCTAATAGCCCTAAAGGACTCGATTTTATCTTAAAAGGATGAACTTATTCCTATTGGGCACCTTCGACATATAAGTATCTCGGTAACCCTAAAAAACTTGATAATTATATGAATGACAATTTTATCCTAAATAGGCAACTTAGATACTAAAGATGATTTAAAATACAAAAATTACAAATAAGCCTCTAAACTTTCTAAAACTATGTTTTAACCCCAAAATGGATAGAAATGCTATAAATATTCTTAAAATGGCCAAAATAAAAAAATGGGTTATTTAATATGGGAAAAGATTATTTTGACCTTAAAATGTTAAGCTTCACTAAATAGTCCCTAAACTTTTTTAACGTTGTAAATTAGTCCCCACATGAAATAAAACACAAAATTAAACATCAAACACATCAAAATGAACATGAAAAACTCACCAAATATCACTAAAAAGATTCGACCAAACACCTTTGGCCATGGAACAATGTTTTTCAATTTTTGCAAATAGGTTTTTAACCTTTCTAAAATTGCAAAAAGGCCCTAAAAAGGTTAGAAGCACATGGAACATACTTAAACATTACTAAATATACATGAAAACTTTCCTAAAAGTCATAACGTAGATTCAGCCAAGCTTGGATGGCGATGGAAAAATTTTTACAAATAGGTTTTTAGTCCTTATGTTTTTTGTAATTACAAAGTAGTCTAAAAAATCAAAACATCATAAAATTATCCAAGTAACATTCGGCTAAGCATGGAAATACCCTTCGAATACCTCCCAAAGCCCCTACAAGTTTCAAATATTAATAATAATCCAAAATACCATTAAATCAAGCATAAAAATTATCCAAAGGCCTTAATCATTTTCAGCCAGCATGTATTTCAATAAAAAATAATTTTTTCCATCACATATTTTCATAAATATCAATATAAATACACGTCATAATTTTTACCAAGCTTAAAAATGCTTAATATCGTGGATAAATAATGAATATATCAACATAAATCAACATGAAAATGTTAAGAAAAAATAACATAAAAATATATACATGAAAATAACAATATTTCAATCAACAACAACAAATTATCTTGGTGAAAATCATTAAAGTGCTGACAAAAATTAAATAGCAACAAAATCAAAAAAGCTGTCATACCTAGCTTTTCAACATGGATTAAAATCCATGAGCATAAGCATGGTTTTAGCTCACTAAAGGGAAGAAAAATAAATGAAAGTAACAAAAAATGACAATTTTCTAAGTGTTTTTACCTTCAAAAGAAAATATGTGAAAATATTGATTTTCTTAAGTGCTTTTGTTATTTTTTGTTAGAAAGCCACTAGTCCCTACTAGAAGCATCTTTCCTCTTATTTATAAGGGAAAGGAAGTCGGTCGAGGGTTGGAGAAACCCCCTTGGCTTAATGCTTCTAAGAAATTCTACCAATTGTTTTTATTTTTTAATTAATTTATTTGATAATTATTCTTACAGATTTTTCTAAGTTTTAATTAATTAATTAATTTGTCTGCATATAATAATTAACTAACCTTAGTCAAAAAGCCAAATATAAGCTAAGCCTATGTTTCACGATACTTAGGCTAATATTAATTTAATATATAGTTAAAATGTAACTAAATTGATTAAAGGAAATTAAATTCTAACCAAATTAGTTCACGTAACTAAATCACTAAATTCTACAATTAAAATAAATATAAACAAAATATTGAGAATGAAAAAAATGAAAAAAATGAAAAAAATAAAGTCATAATTATAATTTTTATGAAGAAAATGAATTGAAAGAACTAAACTATAAAAAATTAAAAGTTATAAATTAACAAATTCATTTATGAATTTAAACATGTAAAAAGCCGAATTAAGTATTCATATAAAATTTTTAAGTCCAAAAAGAATTAATAAAAATTTTGAAGAGAGAAAATTATTAGGCTTTGTTGTAAAATTACAATGGACCTAATTGTTTCTTGTTGAAATAATCAAGAAATAAGCTTGTTAGGCTTGTAGAGAATGAAATAGGCTTAATGGGAAATTAAAAATGGGCTTCGAAAGCTTATTGGGCTTGTTTGAAGAATTAATGGGCTTATTGGGTCTATAACAAAATTTACAATTGTTATGCCCACTAAAGAAATTTGGCCTTTAAATAGAAATAAAAATAAAAAATGAAATTAAAAATGAAATTAAAAATAAAAATAAAAATAAAAATTTCAAGTCTTGAACTCCAAAAGAAATTTTTAAGAACTTTTATGTGTTGAAGAAAGATAATCAAAAGTTCTAAACTTTTAAAATTTTACGAGAAAATTTTTGTGGGAAAAAATTGATATTTGATAAAAATGGAAAACTTATAAAATAAATTAAAGTTTTAAAAACTACTTTAATAAGAATTTAATAAACGTATGTAAAGAATTTTAGAAATTCTAAACTTAGAAAAATTTGTAGAGTGAAAAATTCTATGTCTTGGAAACAAGAAAAATTCTAGGAATACGTTTGTTCAAATTTATAAAAATAAGCTAAATTCAACACATCCCTCAAAATATCAGTTTATAAAAATAATAAAGATGAAAATCTAAAATGCAAGTTTTACCAAAAAAATTTGCGAGCATGACAATCGTGGTATTGTAAAAATTTCAAATTTAATAAAAAAATTGACAACTTGACACTTCATGGTATAAAATGCCAAAATAGATTTTTCCTTAAATATTTTTTTGTTTTTTAGTGGGTGTTAGCATAAATACTACACAGTATCAGTAAAAATATATGATGGTTAACTCCTAAATTTTCATTAAAAAAATCCCTAATAATGGAAAATTTAACTGTAACATCGCATGCAAAAATATATTTTAAATTTTCAAAAGAATAAATTCAAAAGCTAATTTTTTATCTTGATACTAGCCTTTTTATTTGAGATTTGTTCTTAACAACCATCGAGATTGCACTTTTCCATCACATGCATATGCGGCTGCTCACGCATGACTAAAAGGTCTTGAGAATGCCCATTTTGCCTAGAGGAGGCCAACCCTACTAGGGCAGTCGTTAGACTCTTAATCTTGAATATTTAGGACTATAAAAAAAAAGGGGCCAAGCAAAATTAAGTGCCTACACAAGTATCTCATATAGTTAAACTTCTATGAAACAAAAAGTTGCATGCATCCAAAGCATGTAGGCTTAGCATATACTAGTCTCTGCATATTATCAATGCCCTGTCTTGACAATACGATGACTAAGAACATTTTTAGAAACACGGCTTTGATGCATAAGGATCTTATCAATGTAACTCATTACTATCTTTGCTAAGCCCTTGTGTTTTAAGGGCTTTATCAAATTAGTGTTTGCATGAGTGTCAATCGTACCACTAACATAAACATAAACATTGTAATGAGTAAGTTATGATTTGATTATGTATCCCATGCTCTAATTTGATTAGTTTAAGGGCATACATTAATACATTTATGACAATGCCTATGCTTTTAGTCAGGATACCCATGAGAATGAAATGATGCATATGCATGTGGGGTGACATGATGCAAATGCTCATGAATATGAATGCACAAGAATGCAAATGCATGTAACTGTGAACGCCTTTGCACATAAGTGACTATGAGTGCTACTAAATATGTGCAAGGTTGCACATGAGTTCGAATGCTTATAAATAAGAAAACATATGAGTGCGAATGCTTGTAAAAAAGAATGTACATGAGTGCTACTAGATATGAGCAAGAATGCACATGAGTGTGAATGCTCGTGAGTGAGAATACATGTGAGTGTAAATGTAAGTGAATGTAAATTCAGGTAAATGTGAATGCATATGAGTACAAACACCAAGACTAGCCATTATTCAAATACGTGGAAAGTAATGCAAATGCTAGAGTCAATAATAATGCAAATATACTTGAAGTGAAGTATATGTTGATGAATGATGCCCAAATGCCTATGCAAATAATGCGTATATTCATGAATGATGACATACATGCTTATAAAAGGTGTGAAGGCTGAGACCATGGTTGGCTTTTTTTTGAATATGGCTTTTCTTGATGGTTTCACTTTTTAAGTTGAAAGGTATTATGAGCCTAGTTTTTGCCTCATGATAGAAAAGCCCTTGTCTCTTTCATGACATCATTAGGTTTTATAAAAATTATTTCTTTTGTTAAAAGGTGTTTTGCATAAAGTGTTCATTTGGTAAGAAAACTCCTAATTTAGCATGCTATTCAAGTCAATTAAAGACTAATGATCTCTCATTAAAAGGTTTCCATAATAGCGATTTGGCTTTTCAGCTACGTTGGGGGCCTAAAAAGGGCTTTAATTAGAACAAGTAAGTTTCAAAACAGATGAAATAGATTCCTATTCTTTTAGTCTCATGAATTGATCAGTCCTTATAGAACAACAATTCCTTGAAAACCAAATAAATTTGATATTCTTTTAAGCCTCTTACCATTGATACTTTGACTAGCATCAGAATTGGCCATAAGGGTTTCAAAGTTGTCAAGTTGATTTGGAAAGGTGAGAAATTTAATCCTAATAGTTGTTCCCTCTAAAAATGATACTTTGGTATATTCAGGGATTCCTTGGCGCCCTTAGATTTCTTTGAAATAATGGTGTCCTTCTTGAGGCCTTCGTAACCCCATGACTGAAACTGAAAATTCTCTACTTTGCTTTAGACTGCCCATTCTGGGTTTTTACCCTAGAGCTTTAATCTTTTCATTTTTGATTTCTTTTTTCAATTGATCGCTTCATGATGCTTCTTAAAAAGGCTTAAAATTTATCAAAAGAAAAACTTCTTGAGGAATGGGTTCTTTAGTTCAAATTTTCATGCTTGATCAAAATGGACTCTCTAAGGACTGTATGTTAAGAATGCCCTTTCATTAGTTTGAATTGATTATTTATATTTATATATTTAAATTACTGCTATGCGATCCTTATTTAATTTACATGTTAAAGTAAACTTAAACAAATATGGCTTATTGACTACTTATGTTTATACCATTAGAATATTGCTGTAATGGACTTTATATGTGAGGAAACAACATTTTAAGGTAAGTAGTCTAAATTGATAGTCCATAGTCTATGGGTTTAATGTAAGCAATTAACTTATGCCAAGACTATTTTGTCATCTAAATCCGTTAAGGAGACAACTTGTCTTAGCCATCTGAAGTGGGTTGACTCTTGTGTAAAGACATAGATTTATCACTTAGAGGTGGTGCTACATTGGACTGGACCAAAGTGTAATTAATATATTAATAAGTCCGTTTACATTGATTAATTCACTTTTGACTGTAATTACCTAAATCTGGAGTAAGTAATTGACTCCACATGTATAACTTATATCCTTTGATGTTCCAAAGGCAAAAGCATCTTGAAGTAGTAAGTGACTAGACCAGTTCATTAAGTATATGACTTATACTTAATAAGAGCTTTACTTATAGGTATGGAGTCATAGCTCCTACAAAGAGTAGCATTATGGGAGGTGGTGAAAAAGGACGAGGCCTTGGTCATTTGTTTATCAAATGACAAATCGTTCTCGTATGGTGAACAATCATTTTCACATAGAGAGTGTAATGGAATTTTAAGTTAATTGATCAAGTAGGTAAAACAAACTTTAATCTTAAATTGATCATGGATATCATATGAGAAAGACATTAGACTAAAAGGTTATTCATAAAGCATATGTAATATGGTATATAATTGGGAGTGCAATCTCTGATCTTTTGTGCTATGACTCTAAGATTAATGATTATGCAATTAATTATTTGGTATAGAATAATAAATACATAGATTATTGGAGCCTAATTATATATGTCCAATTGGTCACTCCACTAGCTTAACACAAATGCATAACAGATGGTTATTGATCAGAATACCCGTAGTCAGAAGATTCTTAATACAGTAAAGTGATGCAACATATACACTCCTTTTAAAGGTGTAGACATTTTTTCAGTAAATAAATGAAAGATAATTCTTTATATTATATAATTAGAATATATATTTAATTTGTTTAAATATTTATTTAGACAAGAATTAGTAATTTAAAGTAATTATATTAATCTTTTGATAAATACAGGATTTAATTTAAATTAAATAAATATGAAAAAATTAATTATTTGTATAATTAATTTGATATCTATAAAGTCCTGTCTAAATATTTATTTATAAATAAAATATGAATAATATTCGAAATAAACTAAGAAAATTTATTTTATTTATTTATCTTAATTTGCGATTAAAATTAATTTTTTTACTAGAGTTAATTTTATTCTAATAATTAGTACTCAATTATTTTATTCATATAAAATTGCCATGATTTTATTTTGAATTAGAATTGGATTTATGAAAAATTATCAGGTTAAATAAAATTAACAGTTTAATTGGAATTATATTAAGTATTCAGATTAAAAAGGCTAAACTCCTTAAAATAAATTGCCCAAAATAACGTATGGATACATTAGGGCTTGGCTAAATCTGAAAGCTAATACCCAACAAAGGTTGGTAGCAACAAGGGCTTTAAGGCATGGGTAAAATAATTATTGTAATTGAAAAGAGTTAAAAAAATTGAGGCTATTTTTTTACCAGATAGAAATAAAAGGCAACTACCAAGGGTTTTCAAGTTAAACTTTGGCACCACACTAATGGTTTCTAATCACAAGATCTTGTGATTCTAAACCTATTGGCATAAGGTGGTCATTAAGGAGAATCAAGCCATATGAATCCAGAGTTGATCGAGACAAAAGGCACTCACATGCTCTACTATCCAGGAATTAAAGAATAGTGGAGAAGGCTAGTTGGTTAAAACTTTCACATGGTTCTACTCTAGGAATTCTTGGACGGCATCTGCAGATCTATAGCTCAAGTACTTGATTATGGTCATTTTATTGCATATGACAACACGATTTAGTACAATCTAGCTTAAAATTTTTTAAAATTCTACTACATATCTGATCTATTTGTGTAGGCTAAGGTCCATGGTTTTGAAAGAAAAGCTATAAAGACCCAAATTTAGCATTTAAGGGTGACTGGATCAAGGATCATTTTTCCCTAAGGGTTTCCCTCCCTTCTACTTTTAAATGTTATCATTTCTTTTTCTTTAGTTCTCTCTTTCTTGATTTAACTTTGATCCTATTTTTTTGTGTGCTTTTGCATTTTGCATTTTGTGCTTTTGCTTTTGACTTTTTGGAAGAAATCTTGGATTTTGAAAACTTCATGCATTCTATGTTTGCCCCTTAATGTCAAGCATTTTCCTAATCATCAAAGTAGATGTTTGTCCTCTTTTCCTTAAAAGGCTTTTCATGCCCTATAATGTGGACAGTGATCCTTGATCAAGGTTTTTTGAAAGAATAATCTCATTAGGCTCAAAGAAGTAGGGAAGGAAAGTTTTTTAATTTGTGAAAAAATAATGAAAGATAGTCATTTTTTATCTTAAACCCAACTATGTGATCTAAAAAGTCATTCCATAGAAAAGGTAGTTTTGGAAAGATTTTAAATGTCTTAATCACACAATGGCGCATTCAATTTTCATTTTCCTTTTTTTCCAAATGTATGCCTTATTTTTTCTTTTCACTCCAAATACTTGGACATGCATCATTTTAGTTTGCCACTAATGTGAAATCACGTAACGTCGAGGTTTAGGCTATAAGGGATATTCGATGTTCAATCCCTGAGGGTTGACATTGACAAGGAAATTTGGTTTTGCGATATCAAAATGATAGGGAGAACTAGGGACAAGGGGTTATAGTGGTACCCTAAGATGCACTTTAAGAAAGGCTTTTAAGAAATGGTTTTGAGGTATCGAATTGATGGAAGGGATATGGTCCAAAAGGCTTTGCTAGGGACATAGGGTATTTTTATGGTGTTGCCTTAAGATGTGATTTAAAAAGATTTTAGGGTATGGTCTGGTAGCTTAAGTTTTGGTTTGTTGAGAAGAAAGTGGATGTTTTTGGCACAATCCTAGCACATGTCAAATTACTATTGATAGGATTCTTAGAACAGTATCACATTTATTTGATTTGTATGTGAGTTTACAGATTTTAAAAAATTAGTCTTTATTGCTCCTAGCATAAGGAAGTATTTACCGATTCCTAGGGAAATATATTGGCCTAGCAGAAACAATTAGAGGATTTAAATTGATCCTTTCCAGAGAATTAGACAGTCTTCCTGAGCAGGCTTTTTATTTGGTAGGTAACATCGATGAAGGCCCTGTGGGCATGGTTTGCGACACTTAAAATTGATTTCCTAAAGTCTTGGATCTTTCAATTAGTCAATTTTATGCATGAAAAAGCTTGAAAGAGAAATGAAAAATGCAAGTAATCATCAGTAATGTCAAGAATTTCCAATATCATGCCTTCATTAAAAACTTGATTTAGAATTCCAAACATGTTCATTGAATGAGAAGAAAATGCCAATCCAATGATAAAAGCTTTTTACCTGAAATATACCAAATTGGAATACACCTGTTGACCTGGATTCACTTGTCTAGCTTTATAGTTGATCAAAATTCAACGTCTTCACTTCAACTAACTGCTGTACTTTTCTTTTTAAAGCCTTACATTCTTCCATGGAATGACGTATGCTTCCTATATGGTAGCCATAAGCAATAGTGTTGTAATGGCCTTTTGGTAGGATGGTTTCAGATTCTCAGAGTAAACTAGCACAACCAACTAATCTTGGATAAGGGAGTAACTTAATGTATGATATCAGGATTAGTTTTATAAGGTTATGTCCTGACTACTTAGTCATTTTTTTAAGTATTCCCTAACCCCTTTGGCTAATAGGCAGGTCTAATTGGAGTCATGGCATTGAGTTCTAAATCAAAAGAGATGTCAATGAGCAAAGACTCGAGCAAGGATTTAATGTGAATTACCCCTAGTTGAGTGACCAGATTGGCATATAACATAGGGGTGGTCTAGGATGGAACCCTTTGTTGGTTGTCCTTCATAGATCAAGGCTTAGGCCTCTTCTCCTTTAGGTACCTTCTTTCTTATAACTTTAGGCATCTCGCCTCTTTCAATCTTTCCACTCTTAATTGCATTTTCAATAATTTCGCTGGATGTAACTAGGTTAGCGATATTCCTTGTAACATTCCATTCTATATAAGCTTTTCATAAAAAGGCATGCAATATCTCCATGAAATACCTGGTCATCTCTTTATCGATCAAGGGTGGATGCATTTATGTCATCTTAGCCCTCCATCTTTGGGCATATGGTCAAAATCTTTCAGTAGCCTTTCTCTCCATTTTCAAGAGGGAGAAGCGATCAAAAACTCAATCAAAGATGTATTGATGTTGATCTAGAAAAGCACTAGCAATATCAACCCATGACTAAATCTTGGCTCTTTCTAGTTTATTATACCATTAGGCTGTTACCCCGATCAAGATATTTTGGAAACAATGAATGTTAGTGTAAGCCCTGCAAGCCAATTAGTTAAAGTTGTAATACACTAGGATTTGGTTATTTCACGTAACATACATTATATTTGATTGATATAATATGAGGTATTTCTTTATCCATAAGATTGATCAATTATTGGTTGTTTAAATATTATGTAGATAAAACCCATGAAGCACATTAGCTATGTAAGGGAAATGTAAATAATTATAATTATGAGATCCTATGCATTAAAGTCATGTTTCTAAAAACATTCTTGGTCATCGTATTATCAAGATAGGGTGTTAGTAATGCACAAAGACTAGTATATGTAAACCTCTATGCATAGGATGGATGCAACTAATCTCATGAGTTGAAGTATAGAGATTCTTGGGGACATCATATGGGTGCTTGTTATGAGAAGAAGTCCATGAACATGACCAGCTATAAGAGTTCCATTTAGTATTTGACTCAAGTGTCAATGGAAATACCATGTGTTAGTAGTGTAATTAATCCTTTGACTTAAGACACCAAGTCACCTTGCATGTGAATTATTGCAAATAGGTTCACAATAGATAAATACAAAATAAGGGCTATTTTAGGTATGATATGAAACATGTTGAAGGTGGATAAGTGGTCTAGAGAGGATTTATCACCCTAAGTGATATAGAGGGACATATCCCGTTTGTTCCTGGCCCATGTTAGCTTAAAGACTTTGGCCAAGGGAATATTAATTATGGAGTTAACACATAGGGGTTACACACTAATATAGAATGCATCAAGAGTAAACACTGTACCAAAATCTTGCTTATTCCAAGATATATGATGAATGGATTGAATTAAAGTAAGGTATTATACACTAAAAGGCTTGTCAAAACCAATTTAACTTTTCCTTGCATATTGGGTGGCCATAATGCATTGCTAGATATCAATCCTGGTCTATATATATAAATTATTTTTAACGAGTAAATTTATATTTATTGCTATAATGATAGAAGCCTAATGGGTCACACACATAAGGGTGACTTTGTGAAATTAAAATGAGACAAAGATTAAATTGCCTAAAGAGTAAAAGTTACTTGAGAGCTTTTTGAATAGTTCAAAAAATGAGAGGCCAAAGTTTAACTATGCAAAAGCTCAACCTTGGGTATTTAAACCCTAGTTTGTGCCATTCTTAATACAAGGGAGAGCCCTAAAGGCACCAATTGATCTTCCCTAAGGTGACTTATGACAATTTTGATATTTTGCGCCATTTTCATTTTGAGTTTTGGGGAAAAACTATTTTTTCTTTGATTTTCTTAATTTTAGGGCATAAGAAGATCATTTAGGGAAGGATTTTGAAACCTAATCCACTAGCATAAATCTCGACTAAAAAAGTCTCTCCCTTACAAAGGATTTTTGAGTCACATATATTGATTACCATTGGAAGTTGGATGTGTGGATAGCTTTGATTTGCAACAACTGGGCTCAATATACAAGATCAAAATGGAGTTTGCTTTAATTCAAAGAGATGGATGTCTTTAGATTGAGGTATGCTTCAGATTTCTTTCTTTCTTGTTATGGGTAGATCAATCAAAATGCTTTTAAGATCATCCATTGATGTTGTTTAGTATATTCCACTACTTTTAAGATGATCCATTGCTTTTAATACACATTTTGTTTTGAAATTCCAAATATTTAGCCTTATTTGACCTTAAATCCAAACATGGAGAGCTTGACTTTTCCCTAAAATTGGAGGACCAATTGATAGAAAACATTATATCCATATTAATCCCTATTTATTGAAGTTAATATGGACTTAACTTAGGGATTTTATAAAAATATATTTTTGACATGCATTAAACAAGCATTTTGACAAAATGTAGTGAATAAACTATGGTATTCTTGACAATAAACACATAATACATGCTTAATCAATCAAGTATGGCATTTATATAATAAAAAATGACAAAATGCAACGAAATGAACAAGAAGATACATGAACATGTTGGTTCCATGAATGACATAAAAAAAATCATGGCATGGATGATGATATGGACATATTTAGACAAGAAAAAAACATGCTAGAATTTTCAAGATAACATCAAGACATGCTTTCAAGACAAACAAAGCACAAAAACACAGTCAACACAAAAGAACCATATCAAGGCATCAACAAAGCATTAAGAACCTTAATACTACCATAACGAAGGCCATAAAATGCATAAACGTCTTAGAATAAGGTCATGGTTTTCGTAAAAATGTTCATTAAGATGAGATGATAAAGTAAAAAAAAGTAGAAAAAGGATAGGAGGTATACTGAAAACTTTAAAACTTTGCCTTTATTATTGAGCAAAAAAATATCTAAGCTTTCAAAGAGTTTCTTGCTCACTTTTTTCTCTTCCTTTGCTATAGATTAGCAAGAAAGAATGGCAAAGAATGAGCTTAAGGGTTATACTATCAATGAAAGGGATATTGGAAAATAAAAATAAGGGAAAAGAAGCGTTTTAGAGGGGTTTTTGGTGGCTATTTTAGGGAACTACAGGACTAAAAGATTTTTGGCTAAGGAAAGCATGTGTATATCTTTGGGACATTTTAACCATAAAAACCTAAGGAAATGGGGTATTTGGGACATTTTTCATGTACAATATGATAAGTCATTATACCATAGTTTTAGCTTTCAATATTTGGTTGGCTAATGTATCATTCTTGTACAAAAGAAAGCCATGCATGGGTTGGCACAATGAGTAATGCTAAGCTTACCCTTCATTAAATCAAATTATAATATAAAATGTCTTTGTCCCAAGCTTAATGGACCTTTTAAAAATATGACAATCCAACTATTACGCCCAAAGTAGAATCCACATGATTTTCATGAAGGTTAGTCTGAAATTGGATGATTTTTGGAGCCAAGATCATGGCCAAATTTGTGTTTTAAAGCAATGGTGCAAACGGCAAAAAAATGCCAGGAACTAGGCAAAATACATAAGATATATTGAGACCTTCACTAATGTACTGATTAAATTAGTAATTTTGCCTAGAATGTATTGATACATTAGTGAATGTATCGATATTCATGATTGTATTGATACATTCACATTATGGATCAATACATTTGTCTAAAAATCTTGATTTTTGCTATGACATAACCTATTATCAATACAATTGACAAATACATCAACACATTTGAGCAAATTTATCGATACATTGCCTTTTGTATCGATACAACCAGTGGATTTTTTTTTAACTTTGATGATGTGGAGGCCTTGTATCAATACATGAAGGCTATGTATCGATAGATACATGCAAAAATATGAATTTTACGCACCTTTGGCATTCCAAACGCCTCACCCGTTTAAGTTCGTTGATGCCTCTAATGATGACCTATGATGCCTTATATGCTAGCTGGACAAAATGGACTGTCTTCAATTTACAAATAATTTTAAATATTATTTTTAAATCAAATATATCTAAAAATGTTATTTTAATTATTTTCATTATTTATTATTCAACATATTACTTTTATTTTATTATATTTAATATAATTTAAAAAATTAATATCAATAAAATATAATTATATATGTTAAAAACAAAATAATCATTTCATGTTTAATCTTTTCATATTCTTTAATATCATTTTAAACAACCAAACAATGTTAATAATATTTCTATTTATTCTATTCAATTGATCAAACCACTTTATATTTATTCTCTTTTTATTTCATTCTCCTTATTCTATTCTTTTGCAATGAATTGAACTTCATGGTTGATGAATTTATTAGATGAATGAAACCCTCAAACAATGGGCTTGGGGCTGGCTTTTTACTTGTGGGTCTAAGTAAATATGTTGCATTTTCTTGACCAAGTAAACCTTCACGTGAAATACCAGACAAATCCATCATTTAAATGGGTACCATGGGCCTTATCAGTCGCCAAATAATAAGAACCACCTAGATATTAAATATTTTAGAAAAGAAAACTCTTGCTATTTTTCATGTTCACTTGAATATATGTTTTTCCTTTTGGCCAACGTAAATTTAAATGGAAACAAGTAACGATATAATAGAATAAAAGGGAAAATCGAGAAAAGTTACAAAGGAAAAATAACCTTTACGAAAACAGGAAAAGAAACAGCAAAACCTCATTATCAAAGAATTTGAGTTATCAACTTCGATTTCTCTCTATATATCTTTTTTTTGTATTAGTTAAGGAAAAAATTGCATCTTAGCATATTAACGCATAGGTTAATATTTGGAGATGAGATCTCCAAACAGCAGATATCATTATGCCTCAAAGCACGACTATAATGTATCTTAGAAGTTACACTTATGGGTAAATGGCGGTCAAACGGTATAATTGGTCAGCATGAAAATGGAACAAACGAAGTTCCAAATATATCCACTTGGTGGGAAGAAGCCACTGTTAGAACTGTTATGTCTATGCATTGAGGTTGATTATTATTATTATTTTCTTTTGTTTACCAAAAAAAGGTCGAGATAAATGGAATTATGAAGTTTGTTTCTGGAGAATCTTGACAAACAAAATGCAAACGTCCAAATGCTGCATAGTGAAAATATTATATGAGGAAGAAATCTTATTCCAAATCCAGAACATTATGAGTATGAAAATCCAACAAATAAATATAATATAAATTCCATCAGGAGAGACAGGCCCCGTCAGTTCCCTCTTACTTTTTATAATTCAGATTTATTTATTTGGTCCATTACATCTTGTTTTTACTTCTTACGTGAAATGAAGGCTACAATGCTATTGATTGCACATTGGTTCTTTTATAAAGCAAAGGACTTTTGATGTTTTGGATTTGATGCTTTGACTTTTGTATTTGCCCGGCCAAACTTCTCTTTTTGGATTTAAAGATAAGTTTACCCTACTCACATGGCTTGTTTCTTGAGCCATCACTATTCAACTTTGGGGGAAATTTCTAAGGGGATGTGGATCAAAAGATGCCCAAAACGAAGGGGCCCCGACATCCCTATTAGGGTTTGTTGAGGGTAGCTTTTTAATTTTCACTTTCATTTATTCATTTTATTATGAGCTTTTTCCTATACATATAAATTTCAGGGAAAAAAAAAAGAGGAAAAGAAAAGCAATAGCATACCAAACACCATGGGCTTTTAGATCCTTCCTTGCAAAGCATGTGTCTATTCATGGGAGCTTTTTTCTTTCATCTTTAATATTCTTTATAGGGTTGACATATCACCACTTATAACTTCTTTTTGGTTACCTTTCGCTTGTTTTTCTCTCCCACTGTGTTTGTTAGCCATAGGAGGCGTAGAAATTCTATGATTTGATTACCTTGGAAACCAAACGAGAGGGTAACGTGTCTCTCATAGGCTCAAGGCTAGTAATACAATGTTCGTAATTTATAATGTTGGTTTGTAACTAAATTCCTGTCCACAAACGTTAAAAGATTAAAGACACAACTTTTATATATATATATATATATTTTAAAAAAAAAAACAGTTCTTATATTGTAAATGTTATTTTTGTAAAGATTCAACTCTAAGATATAAAAGTTGTCTTGTAAAATAACATAATTCTTACAAAAAAAATATCTTATTAAGATATAGATTTTTGTTCATTATCTATTTAAAGGAATTTTTGTGTTAAATCATTTTCACAAGTTTTATATGAAGTGTAGAGGATTTTTTTTTATCTTAAAAGCATATTAAAGTTTTAAAGGAAATGGTTTACACATCTCAAAGCCATCTTATTTTCTTAATCCTATATTTTATTTCGGTCTCTACATGTTCTATCATACAAATCTATGCAATCCCGGATGAAGATATCCCACAGTTTCTAGTTATTTGTCTTGATTGTAATTGCTTATAAAAGGAACTAGTACACATTGCAAAATTTTAAAAATTTTCAATCAGCAAATGAATCACGATGAAAAGAACAGAAAAGTAAACTACACTAATTGGCTAGGACAACTTTTTCCTTTTACTTTGTTTTTCGGTGATGGCAAGTTGAATTCATCAAAAACTTTAAGTTTTGTCATACCGATAGCTATCCAAGCATTCAGTATCTAATAGCAAATGACACGAACAATAAGGAAAGCTTCATAGCAAGGATGCGTATTTTTCTAAACGAAAATACTATGCTAGTAGGATCGTCAATTACCTCAAGTTTTTTTTCCTTTCAATTTGTTTTGAGAAAGAGATAAAGATAACTCAATTTAGAATTGAATAATTGTGATTATGTTGTCTCTTTCCAAGTTTAGAGCACTATAATAAAGGATCGGTGTCGTCCATATTCCTATAAGATTAGGCTGTGTGGCTTGGCCAAGTCCTACTTCTATCAGGCTTTGCTTCATGGCAAGCCATGCCATGGTTCTATTCCAAAAAGAACTACCTTAGATGGCAGCCTTAGGAATCTATTGATTTAATTCAGTTTGATCATTAATTAAATCTTTTATTTAATTCAATTACATCAAGCTTAAATTCACTCTAATTTAATTTCTCGCAAGCCACATTCTATTTTATGTGACACATTAGTTTCCTTAACATGTAACATAATTATTGTAATCCTATATAAAATAAGATTACAAGAATCAAATTATTTGAGCTCATCATTAATTATCTAATTAGTAAATCTTATATTTATAGGTCATGGTTATAATCTAACAATGAATTAGTCTCCAATTATCATAGAAAAGTCATTATGGTTTGACTAACCTATTTGTGCTTGTTTCTCAGTATAATTGGTATTCTTCATTACTTATTGTTTCAATTTAACATTGATCATGATTTATTATATAACATATATTCAATTGTTGTTATCCATTTTATGTTTTTAATTTAGACATTAAGGCTTGCATAAGCTTTAGAATTACTCTAACATTATTCTACATTGGCCAATGATACTTGAGTTAATACTTTCATATGTTATTGACTCCCTCAATTATTCAAGATAATGAATCTTATATTTGTTATATATGGATCTTCATATTGCTCATGTTATACCTAAAAAGATCCTACTGGAGGATCATATAAGATATTAGTAATCTCAAGTCAAAGATTCATTTATACAAGCATCACATGAGAATATTGCCCTAGACACTAAATGAACTAGCAAATGACATTTTCATATTTAGTCTATTAGGAATACCCAAGGATAAAAGACATTTTTATGTATTTCATTACTTTGAATTGATTATTCATTTATATATTCAAGTTTTCATTATATCATTGTTATTCTGTCCTCATTTAGATTTACATGTTAAAGTAATTATACGCAAATATGGCTCATTGACTACTTATGTTTATACTATTAAAATGTTGCTTATAGTAGACTTTATATGCTGAGAGACAACATTCTAAGGTAAGTAGTCTAAATTGATAGTCCATAGTCTATGGGGCTAATGTGAGTAATTAGCTCATGTTAAGACTAATATATCATCTAAATCCAATTGGGGAGATAGCTTATTTCGGTCATCTGGAGCGATCTAACTTCTAAGTAAAGACATAGATATATTACATAGAGGTGGTGATATATTTAACTTAATCAATTAATAAGTTTGTTTACATGGATTAATTCACTTTTGATGTTTATTGTGTAATTACCTTAATCCGAAGTAAGTAATTGACTCTTAAAAGGCATTATATGGGATAGTAAAAATGGACAAGGCCTTGGTCATTTGTATGTCAAATGAAAAATTGTTCACCTGTGGTGAATGGTCATTTTCACATAGAGAGTATAATGGAACTTTAAGATAAAGTGATCAAGTAGGTAAAACCGACTTTAACCATAAGTTGATCATGGATATCAAATTAGGTACTACACATATGATAAAGTCATTGAACTAAAAGGTTGTTTATAAAGCTTATGTAATACAGTATATAATTGGAGTGTAGTTTCATATCTTTAGTGGTATAACTTTGAGATTAATAATTAGGTAATTAATTATTCAGTATAGAATTATTAATGCATAGATTATTGGAGCGTAATTATATATGTCCAATTAGTTTCTCCACTAACTCAACATAATTCCTTGATAAATGGTTATTGATTAGAATATTCATAGTTGGAAGATTCTCAATATAGTAAAGTGGTGCGCTGGATACATTCCTTTTGGGGGCGTAGGCATTTCCTTCAGTAAATAAATAAAGATAATTTTGGTATTATTTATTTAGAGTATATATTTAATTTGATTAAATATTTATTTAGATAAGAATTAGTAATTTAAATTAATTATATTTAGCTTTTGATAATTACAGGAATTAATTTAAATTAAATAGATATGAGAAAATTAATTATTTATATAATCAATTTGATATCTATAAAGTCTTGTTTAAATATTTATTTATAAATTAAATATGAATATTTTTAAATAAATTAAGAATATTTATTTTAGTTTGCAATTTAAATTAATTACTTTACTATATTTAACTCTATTTTGATAATCAGTGCATAATTATTCTATTTGAATAAAATTACTATGATTTTATTTCAAAGTAAAATTGAATTTATAAAAATTATCAAGTTAAATAAAATTAACTGTTTAATTAAAATTAATTAGTATTCAAATTTAGTAGGCTAAACTACTTAAAATAAAATTGGGCTAAAGTAATGTATGGCTACGTTAGGGCTTGGTCAAATTTTGGGCCTTTCCTACACAAGGGTTGGCAACAACAAGGGTTTTAAATGGTCGGTAAAATAGTTATTTTAATTAGAATTAAAAATAAATATAAATAAAAAAGTAGTGCTTAGGGTTTGAGATTAGACTATTTGTATCATTTTTAGGGTTTCTAATAGTAACATCTCATGATTTTTAACCTGTTGACACAAAGGTGGTCTTGAAAGAGAATCAACCCATATAAATCTGGAGTTGATTGAGACAAAGAGTGTCCATACACTCTATCATCTGAGAATTAGAGAATAGTGAAGAAAATTACTTGGTTGAAGCTTTCACGTGGATCTAAAAATTCTTACATGGAATCTGTAGATCTACAACTCAGATAGTTGATTATAGTGGTTTTATTGTATACAATAACACAATTTAGTACGATTCATTTTAATAATTTTCTTTTTAAATTTTGCTGTGCAAACTAATTTGTTTTTCATATATAGTCTTGTTTAGAAACTTATTATTGTAACAAGTGTCCATATGTTAACTTGAGTTTATAACTTTAATTTATGAGATGGACCGCTTCTTTAGTACATAAGAGCATAATCATACATCGATTCTCAATAATTTTATCATTATCTTTTCTTGATAAAGCATAGTCTAAAAGCATTTAAAAAATATAATTTTGATGTAATGACTATCTCATAATTACAAATCCTTTCAATTCCCTTACAAAGTCTTTTAGATTTCAAGGATTTTGTTTTTAAGCATTAAGAATAATAAGAATTAAAAAGTTCTAAATAAATTTGTTTCAAAATCCATAACATAATTTTGTAATTTAGACAAATTGGATTGATCTTTAGGACATATGTTAACATATCTCTCGTTTGAAATGATGTATCCACAACCATATTTGAAGGTGATAGAGGCAGGCAGGCACATGGAGATTAAAAAGTCCTCTTCCCAGAAAAAAGTATACATCACAACCCAAAAAGAAAAAGGATTTGAAAAGAGAAGAAGAGGAAAGTAGATCAAAGGAAAGAACATATCCACGCTCCTTGTCTGATCAGTAGAGTAATTTAGTACCCCATTTTCTATTATTAAAAAAAAAAAAAAAAAAAAACTTTACCATTTCGTCACTAGAAAAGACTATAGGAAACAGAGATTAAATTTGGAAGGTTATTGGAAAAAGAACAATTCCAAGCACAAGCAGAAACAGAATCCAAAACAAGATCGCGGCTGTTCTGTTTAAACACCAACTTTTGCTGGGAAGTGACAAACTTGTGCAATAAATACGCTGGAATTTTATGCCTGTCTCTTTCTCCTTCGGTTTTATCTCCATTAATTAATGGGTTGAAGTCGACTGATGTTCATTTATTAATTTAACTCTCATTTTTTTTTGGGTACGAGTGCCACAATAGTTCAACTAGCATATATACGTGCATCCAAACATTTCTTTGTTTTCTTATTCGCAAAATTCTAGTTAGATGAAACTTGAAAGAAATGTCTTGTCAGTAACATTCTTGCATTGAGTAATGGCAATTTTCAGCTTGCTTAAGGAACTACCGATTTAAGCCTCTTTGCGTATAAGCCTCTAGGTATGATCCAATGTCCTGGCAGACTAGAAAGTAGACAATTGGATATGTTAATTGGCTTCTGACTTGTGCATGGAAGCCAAGACCTAGAGGAATATTATGTAACATTTTTAAAGGATAGTTAGCAAAGCGTCCTAAAAAATTGCTGCCAAGGTTATAAGTTTAAGAATCCTGGATATAACGTTTAACAAACAATTTTATTTAGGACTACAATAAAATAAATATTAATTAGGTCATTTTTTTCTTTCAATTTTGTGGGTCGCCATTCAAACTTTTCCGTGTTGCTTAAACAACATATTCATCCTCCAAATTTTTATATAACTAGTGCTTAATTTTTCGGTGCGCCTAGTAGGCATATGCTAAGACACATAAATTTAATTATAGGTTAGGAATACAGACATTTGTATATATAAATTGAAATTTTATGTCTGATAATACACTGACAATAATTCTTTTAAAAAATTTTCATAAACAAATTTATAGATTGTATAATGTCCAAATAGATTATAAATAATAAATTAATAAAAAATATAATTGCAAAATGAACTCATGCTTATTGCCATGTTTGGAAGAGTGATAAAACAACGAAGTGCACACGTTTGTGTAATGTGTTGTGCAAAAGCTGTTAAAAAGATGTTGACATATATATTCGAAATTATATGGGGTGGATCAAAATATATATATATATATATAT
>JBBYHL010000012.1:9954718-9970515 GCA_038381835.1 Adansonia madagascariensis
ATATATATATATATATATATCCTGGAATAAGTGCAGCTAAAATAAAAACAAAAGGAGGAAAAGATTGAGGAGGAGGCAGGAGAAGATGCTGTCAATATCGAGCGTGATTGACATTTTGGCTTCAATTAGAACATACTTCCAAGGGAAAACAATTATACTTCACAGTTGAATCCCTAATCAGTGCCTTCGAGGGCCCTTTCAGACAAGACAATCGCGCCCTGTGTTATATTAATTATATGTACTCACACAGTATTTTAGTTTAGCTATTATATTTTGGAATACCATATGTATATGAAGTAGAATGCTGGTTTCGTTTCGCGCGGGTTACTTTTGTTTAAATACAAATTTATAAAATAAATAATAAAGATAAAAATAATATTAAGTTGAACAATATATTATATATCATTATATTAATAAAAATTAATAAACAGTTTTCTTATGAGGAATTGAAAATTTCAAATTTTTTTAAGATTTTTGTGATAAGACCATTATGAAAGAATTAATGATTCTATTTGAAAAATAGACTCGCATTCAATTATAATTAGCATTAATTTTTATTTCATTATAATTCTCTTCATAAAAGTCACGAAAAATGTTTAAATTTTAATAACAAATTCTCATGTTGTGATTTATTTTTAAGCCTAAAATGAATTATTAACATATAAAAAATTATATAATTATATAATACCTTAAATATGATCATAATATGAAAAATAACATGAAGTTGTCTTGATTACATTGATTTTTCTTTTTTCTTCTTTCCTTTCTTTCTGTTTTCTTTCTTCCTCCGTAAAAATAATAAATAAAAGTTTGCACATACATAACAAGCTATTAAGAAATAATTGCCCATAAATTGATTTTCCAATTGAAGGGTTATGTTTATAGATTTTTATAGATTTATAAAGGAGAATCAACTTAAATTAGTGTAAAATTAATTAGTTTGACATAATTTTATAATTTGTTTATGATTGATATTTTAATATATGACTTTTGGTTTTAGTAAATAATGTACTTGTCATGTACATAAAGTATTTAATCGATCTAATATCTATATCTGTCGCCGTGTGCCTGCCTCTAAAACTTCAGACGATCTGAAGGGCTTAGCACACTCGACTTAAAAAATGTATGATAGTGGTGGTGGTCGAGCCTTTGAGTTATCCTATGATCAAGATTTGGATTAGGCATAGTAATATGAAAGGGAGAGAAACCATCGAGTGAATTGCTCATCCAACTAGCCTCGGATGGCCACCACAAAGTGGCCATAAACTTGGAGCTGCCATCGATCATTTCGGGCTAGGCAAGATTAGATGCCTATTGAAAATAATATTTTGAGTTATGAAACTTGAAACATCAATTGCAAAGTCTACAAGTCCAAAGATTCATTGGTTGGGTTAGGGAGTTGGTTACTGTGGGGAAGGATTAGCACCTCTACGACGCCCAAAATCGATACCCGTTAACTATGTCTCGCTTTGGTTCCAGCTTAAGCAGTTCTATTTGGTCATTATTTAGATATAATCCCCTTTTTATGCATGAAGTTTTAGTGGAAAATGTAAATTCGGGTTTTGAAAGAAGATTTGTATCACCTATGCACCGTGGAAGTATAAGGAGCATAGGCATTTTTATGAAAATAGTTTCCAAATTAAATTTTAAAAATTTGGACATTTTGTATTAGGCACTAGAGAGATACAAACATGGAACATTGCATTGTAAAAGTTTTTGAAAACAAATTTTAAATATGAATGCATGATAGTCACTATAAGAAGGAAATGTGTTAGCAAGACAAAAAAGAATATAATAATATTATAAACAAACAATCACAAACAAAAGAGTGTAAAAGGAAGGGATGATTGGAATGTATCTCATAATTATCTTCGATTACTGAAGAATAACAAAAATGACGTTTTAGAGATACATTTGGATTCAATGGTCATTTGCCGAATAAAAAAAATTTTAATCAAAACAATCTGGGGCATCCAAAAGAGAGAAAATGTTTGGATTTTTTGAGGTTAAAGTGAGGTTAGAGTATCCCCTCGGAGAGGTAGGGTTAGAGTATCCCTAAAGATAAGTTATGAAAATAATTAGGAATAAAGAGAAGATTCAATTTTTTTTAATAGAAAACTGGGTTAGAGTATCCTCTCAGAGCAATAAGGCTGGGGTATCCCTAAAGATGAAAATTTTTGATGACTTAAGAAAATAATTAGGAATTTCGAATAAATCTGAGAGAGAAAATTCAAGTTTTTTGGGTGAAAAATAAGGTTGGAGTATCTCCTCGGAGTAGTGAGGTTGGCATATCTCTAAAGATGAAAATTTTTTATATTTTAAAAGAAAGGTTTTCTTTTTTAAAAAAAGAGATTTTGAAAATAGGAGACAGAAGATTTTTATAAAATATATTTTTGGTTTTAAGCCTTGATTTAAGCCTAAAGGTTTTGTATAGTAGGAACCGGATGCACTTTGAGATGTTTGAAAGTCTCTACAAAGGCGTTTCAGAAATTAGGTTAAAAATAGGGGACAACATAATGTTGTCTCATTTCTTGAATTTATTTCTAGTGCATTTGAAGGCTTCAAGGGGTAAATGAGTACCATTGGAAAGGTGACTCGATAAAGACAAATACAAAAATATTTTAAAAGTTTTAAAGAATCACATTTTAGCCAAAATTAATTTTTGGAGTTAGGTCGCTTCAACACTAGTAGCATGTATAAGGGAAAAGGCATGATGAATTTTGAAAAATTATTTCGAGCTTATCCCAAATCATTAAATTGTAAACAATATCTTTTCAAAAAGAAATTTTGTAAAATTTTTAGAAAAAATATTTAAAAATTTCATATAAGCAATCGATGGGCCAAAATGGCCCAAACAGAATATAACACGCTAGGCCTAGGGGTTTCAAATAGCAAAGGTTTGAAAAATCATAACTCCCTCATTTGGAATAATCTAAAGGTGAATAAGACACCGTTAGAAGAGAAAAAACTAGAAAATTCTAAAAAAGTCATTTATGACTTGAATGTAATTTTTCAAACTCAGACTATTGTGTTGCTAGAGAAAAATAGGGGAGTTATTTGGTGTTCTTAGTTTTTTTAAGGATAGACTTAAGTTTAGGACGTCGAAACGTCTACAATAGAAAGGGACAAGTAACATAGGCATCACGGATTCATTCCATAATCCTGAAGTAGTTTAGGATGATGAAATAATCCATTGACCATGTCACTAAAGAGGGTATTAGACTCAAGATTAAGACTTAATATATCTATCAATTAAAAGGGTCATTTTTATTTAAAAAATAACATTTTTTGAACTCGTTTTCATGAATCCAAGTCTGAAGTATTTAGTTTGCCCCCAAAGCTGGAAGACTAATTTTATGAAAACTTTAAGTCCATGCGATTCTTCATCTATTGGAGGTAGTATGAACTTAACTTGGTGATTTTTTTGAAAATTAGGTTTTTAGCCAACAAGCAAGTATCTTGATAAACAAGTCATGAATGAAATGCGACATCCATAATAGTGAACATAAGCAACACATGAAAGTAAGCAAATGTGATATTTTGACAATGGAAAAGGCAACAAAATATAGGATTATGACAATAAGATGCATGAAGATGCTTAAGATGAACATGTTTGAACAAAGTTTGCTAGAATATTAAAAAAAATGTTATTTTTACTTCATGAAACCTTTCAAAATGCAAGAAAATGCATGAATATACATAAGACTTGTTAAGATAAACATTTAAATATGAGATAAATATGTGAATATGAAAGGAACATGGCAAGAAATATATGAACAGAGGCTATTATGATGATAAAAATGAAGCATGTTTGCATATCCAAACAACATCAAGGTATCAAGAGGGTCATTAAGATCCTAAGATTACTACAATTACGGCAATAATCATGCGTGGGGGTCCTAAAGTGGTCATGGAACCATGAAAGACCCACTAAAATGATGCAAATGATAAAAATAGAAAATACATGAACAAGGTAGAGAAAATATACCAAAAAGGCTTGAATTATCCTTTCTAATTGAAATAGTGACTTTAAGCTCAGTTTCTTCCCTCTCTTTGCTATTATTTAGCAAAAAAAGGATGAAAAGAATAAGCTTTTTGGTAATTTTGTTGATAGTGAAGTGTTTCTTGGATGAAAGTCTGTGAAAGGTTAAGGTTTTAAAGCTTTTATAGTAGTGGTTTAGGGAACTAAGAGAACAAAGTATGGGGGTCAATGAACAATGTTTTTGGAAGAGTTTTAGGACTGAAGAGTACTGGAGGATTTTTGGAGGTAGCTGGAAGAGAATCCCTCTGTGTCCCCTCTGCTAAGCCAACTTTTTCTTCTTAAATCTAAGGGTCAGCCAATGCTTTTAGGAGACAAAGCAAAAGTATTCTTGAACTTTCATTCAAGTAATAGGGGACATCTATTGTGCTTGGTTGACCTTCTTCCCATTGGTTCTACCGTGCAGAGTAGTGGGGTATAAAGGCTACAACAACTTGCATCCAAAGATATGCCTAGCATGCCCTCTTACAACCATATATTTCATGAAAATGACCCTTTTTGTTAGCTATTTGGGCTTTAAAAATTTGTTTAAGTCTAATCACGAGCCCATAGCTAAGGCTTGATATGAATTATGATGATTTTTAGTGCAAGAAACATGTTTGAATTAGATTTTTGAAGGCTAAAAAATGGCCCATTGTGAGGAGGTATTAGACTCAAGATCAAGGCTTGATATATTTATCAGTTAAAAAGGTTATTTTTATTTAAAAAATAGCATTTTTGAACTTGTTTTCTTGAATCCAAGCCTGAAGTATTTAGTTTGCCCCTAAAGTTGGAAGACTAATTTTATAAAAACTTTAAGTTCATGCTATTCTCTATCTATTGGAGGTAGCATAAACTTAAGGATTTTTTCTAAAAATTAGATTTTTAGCAAGCAAGCAAGCACTTGACAAACAATGCAACATACATAATAGAGAACATGAACAACATATTCAAGCAAGCAAAAGTGATATTTTGACAATGGAATAGGCGACAAAATGTAAGATTATGATAAGAAGATACATGAAGATGTTTAAGATGAACATGTTTGAACAAAGTTTGCTAGAATCTTAAAAAAATGTTATTTTTACTTCATGAAACCTTTGAAAATGCAAGAAAATGCATGAACATACATAAGACTTGTTAAGATAAACATTTAAATATGAGATAAATATGTGAATATGAAAGGAACATGGCAAGAATATATGAATAGAGGCTGTTACAATGATGGAAATGAAGCATGGCATGTTTGCATATCCAAACAACATTAAGGTATTAAGAGGGTTATCAAGATCCTAAGACTACTACAATTAAGGCAACAATAATGTATAAGGGTCCTAAAGTGGTCATGGAACCATGAAAAGCTCACTAAAATGATGCAGATGATAAAAACAGAAAATACATGATACAAGGTAGAAAAAATATACCAAAAAGGCTTGAATTATCCTCTCCAATTGAAATAGTGACTTTAAGCTCAGTTTGTTCCCTCTCTTTGCTATTATTTAGCAAGAATAGGATGAAAAGAAGAAGTTTCTAGTAATATTGTTGATAGTGAGGCATTTTCAGAATGAAAGTGTGTGAAAAGTTAAGGTTTTAAAGCTTTTCTAGTGGTGGTTTAGAGAAGGAAGAGAACATAGTATGGAGGTCAATGGAATAATATTTTTGGAAGAGTTTTAGGACTGGAGATTGTTGGAAGATTTTTAGAGCTAGTTGGAAGAGAGTCCCTATGTGTCTCCTTTGCTAAGCCAACTTTTTCTTCTTAAATCCAAAGGTCAACCAATGCTTTTAGGAGACAAAGCAAGCGTATTTTTAAACTTTCATTCAAGTAATAGGGGATATCTACTGTGCTTACTTGAGCTTCTTCTTATTGGTTCTACCATGCAAAGTAATGAGGTATAAAGGCTACAACAACTTGCATCCAGAGATATGCCTAGCATGCCCTCTTACAACCATATATTTCATGAAAATAACCCTTTTTATTGGCTATTTAGGCTTTAAAAATTTGTTTAAGTCTAATCATGAGCCTATATCTAAGGCTTAATATGAATTATGATGATTTTTAGTGCAAGAAACATGTTTGAATTAGATTTTTGAAGGCTAAAAAATAGCCCAAACTAGGCAAAAATGCCTTGGTGTGTCAATACAAAACATTTTGTATCGATACATAAGGTAACTTATACATACGAATCTCAACACAATGAGTTTGTATTAATACTAAGAGCAAACAATTGTTTCCAGTCTCGAGACTTAGAGGCCTGTATCAATACTCTATAGATTTGTATCGATACTCATGTTTGTGTATTGATACATTTTGCCAAAAATCATAACTTTAGCTACTGTCAAGGTCTCTATTGATACAAACATGCCAGGTATCAGTACCAGACCTTAGGCATCAATACCAAACCCTATTGTATTGATACTACATGTGAAAATTTAAATTTTTTGGTGATGTTAAGGCCTTGTATCAATACTTATGCACTAATTTAACTTGCACATACCTTAGGCTCTTTGAATACCTCACCTTGGCCATGAATTTAGGAAAATTGACCTCTGTACTTATCAAAATAACTCTGATGACACCTCGAATAATGACCTTTGATGCCTCAAATTTACATTTTTTTTGGTACCACCCATAAGCACTTTAGACCTTCACTAAAAAAATTTTTCCACTTAGCCTCGTGTGCCCAAATAATGCCTAGCGACATGACACTAGGCAATTATCTCTAATTTATTTTTTTATTTTCTAATTCTATCATCTTTCAAATAAGTCTCAGGATGCCAAAAGTTGGCTCGGATAAAATAAAGTGTCATAGTTGCCCCTCTTTAGCCATTACTGAATATGACGAATAGGGCAAAGATAAATAGACACCATTTTGTTCGAGTAGGATGATAGTTCCATATGCTAGTAGAAAAATAGAGATTTTATTAATGTTATGTTCAGACTAGCCAAGTATATCTGTAATGATTCTAACAGAAGGATGAGTTTTATAGGGTTTGACTTTTCTACTAGGTTGTTTTTTAGGTTTGATCCCTCAAACATGTGCCACTAGCTTATGTTAGCTTTGATTCAATAGATGTCCAGCTTTTTATGGATTGAGGTAGGTTGTATCCTAGGTTTGACCCCCCAGATAGATGCCATCAGCTTATGTGGGCTTTGACTTAGTAGGCGTCTAGCTCTTATGGACTAAAGTAGGTTGTCTCTTGGGTTTGACCCAAACAGGAACCATTAGCTTATGTGGGCTTTGATTCAATAGACGTCTAGCTCTTCATGGACTAAGGTAAGTTGTGTCCTTAGTTTAATCCCCTAAATAAGCACCATTACCTTGTATGGCATTGACTTGATATATGTCCAACTCTTTATGGATTGAGGTAAGTTGTTTCCTAGGTTTGACTCCTTTAAATAGGCACCATCAGCTTGTGTTAGCTTCGACTTGTTAGGTATTTAGCTCTTTTGGACTGAGGTAGGTTGTTCCTTAGGTTTGACCCTTCAAATAGGTGCTACTAGCTTGTTTGGGCTTTGACTCGATAGGTATCCAATTTTTTATGGACTGAGGTAGGTTGTGTCATAGGTTTGAACCCCTTAAACAGGCATCATCAACTTGTGTAGGCTTTGACTCGATAGGCATCTAGTTTTTTATGGACTAAGGTAGTTTGTATACTGAGTTTGACCCCCCAAAGAGGTGCCACCAACTTGTATGGGCTTTGACTTGATAGGCGTCCATATTTTTATGGACTGAGGTAGGTTGTATCCTAGGTTAGACCCCTAGACAAGCATCACCAGCTTGTATGGGCTTTGATTCTATAGGCATCCAACTCTTTTTGGACTGCGGTTGGTTGTTTCTAGGTTTAACCCTCCCAAACATGAAACACCAACTTCTATGGGCTTTAACTTGATAGGTGATAAGCTTTTTTGGGCTAAGGTAAGTTGTTTCCTAGGTTTGACTCTTTAAATAGGCACCATCACTTTGTGTGGGCTTTGACTTGATAGACATCTAACTTTATGGAATGAGGTAGATTTTGACCCTTAGACAACCACCACCAGCTTCTATAGGCTATGAGTCAATAGGCATCCAATTTCTCATGGACTGAGGTAGGTTGCATCCTTGGTTTGACCCTCAGGATAGGCCCCACTAGCTTTTATGGGCTTTAACTCGATAAACATGTAGCTCTTTATGGACTGAGGTATATTGTTTCCTAAGTTTAACCCTCTAAATTAGATGCCACTAGTTTATGTGGTCGTTGACTCGATAGGCATCTAGCTCTTTATGGATTGAGGTAGTTTGTTTCCTGGGTTTGACCCCTTAAACAACTGCCACTAGCTTGTGTGGGCTTTGACTTGATAGGTATCTAGCTCTTTATAGACTACGGTAAGTTGTATCCTGGGTTTGACTTCCAAGATAAGTGCTAGTAGCTTGTATAGGCTTTGACTTAATAGGTGTCCAGCTCTTTATGGACTGAAAAGGAAAAAAAAAGACATCATACTCTTTGAGAAGTAAAAAAGGAAAAGAAAGGTGTCATACTCTTTGAGGACTAAAAAGGAAAAAAAAACGTCCAACTTTTTAGAGACTAAAAAAGGAAAAGAAAGTGTCCTACTCTTTGAAGAGTAGGAAAGGAAAAAAAAGGCATCCTTCTCTTTAAGGACTAAAAAGAAAACTTAAGTACCTTTCTTGGATGACTCTTCAATTTGCATGGGCTTCTAAGGTCAGAGGTTCTTACTTGGAGCCTTTTAAGGTTGTTTAAAATAGGAAGTCATACCTTAGGTTCTATTAATTTGACTTATGTGTGTAGAAGCTGGTACCTGAAAGATGTTAAATGTTTTGTAGTGTAAGAAGATGCAAATGCATGTCTAAATGATGCAAGGGTGATAATTTTAAAAGCCTAATCTGATGGTCTATTTGGCCTTCTTTGGCTATTTGCTCATTTGTAAGTTTGATAAGGTGACCTTTTACCTTGAGGTTTGTCAATCTTGCTATAGATTTCTAAAGGTTTTGAATGTTAAAGTGAAAAGGTCTTCAAGAGAGGCTTTGAAAGTTCTTATTGTAACATCCTTAAAAGAGGCCATGGAAAACATTAAAAACATCAAAAATTCTAGTAAAATATCCTCAAGAGAAGCTTTGAAGATTTTTAATGAAATATCCTTAAGAGAGGCTTTGAAGGTTTTTTTTAAGTAATGTCCTCAGGAAAGGCTTTCAAAAACTTTAAAAATATCTTCAATAGAGGCTTTGGAAAAAATTAAAAATATCTCCAAGAGAGGCTTTAAAATTTTGATTAAAGAAAGACGTCCTCGAGAGAGGCTTTGCAAGTTTTTAATGAAACATCCTCAGGAGAGGCTTTGAAAGTTCTGCTAAGATACCCTCAAGAAAGGCTTTGATGCTTTTTGGTAATGTCCTCAAAAGAGGTTTTAAAATTTTTTGATGAAATGTCCTTAAGAGAGGCTTTGGAAAACATTGGAAATATCCTCAAGGGAGGCTTCAAATATTTTTACCAAAATATCTTCAAGAGAGGCTCTGAAGTTTTTTAATGTAATATCTTAAAGAGAGGCTTTAAAGGTTTTTAAAGTAATATTTTCAAGAAAAGCTTTGAAGTTTTTTTATGAAATGTGCTCGAGAGAAGCTTTAGAAAACATTGGAATGCAAAAGCACATGTACGCAAATGCCTGTGACATGGGTGCCCCTAAGTGCTATTGGAAGTGAGCAAAAATGCACATGAATGCAATGCTTAAATGCATAGGCAATGATGTACATGGATGCAATAAAAATGCTAGTGAGTGTAATGCTCGTAAACCAAGGCAAATGTGAGTGTGAAAGCAGATAAATTTCATATGAGTGTGAATGTAAGCGAGTGAAGATGCATGTGAGAGCACAAGTATATGAGTAAGAATGCTTGCTATGAAGGGGAATGCACATGTGTGTCAATGAATGAATATGGAAGCATATGAGTGTGAATGCTTGTAAATATGGATGCACCTGAATGCAAAATGCTTCTGAATAAGGGTGCGTATAGGTGCAATTATATGTAGGTAAGAATGTATGAAAGTGCTGATTTTTGTGTATTCATATGAGTGCTAATGCCTATGAGTGCAAACACCAAGACTAGCCATTATTGGTACTAAGCTTAAAGTGAAGTGTATGTTGAAGAGTGATGCTTAATGCCTATGTGAATGATGCATAACATGTATGCTTACTAAGAGTGTAGAGGTTGAGACTGTAGTTAGCTCTTTTTGAATCTAACTTGACTTTTCTTGATGGTTAGCTTAACCTTTCTTGATGGTTCCTCTCTTTGGTTAAGAAGCATTCTAATCTTAGTTTTGCCCCATGATTGGAAAAGCTATTGTCCATTTTGCTTAAAATGTTCATTTGATGAAAACTCACTAGTTAGCATGATATTCAAGTCTCTTGAAAACTACTGATCTATGGTTAGAAGATTTTCTAAATGATAATTAGGCATTTGCAAGAAAATTTAAAGATAAGTAAAATGAATTCCTTGTTTTTTTAGGCTCACAAATGGAAAAGTCCTTATGAATTCCTTGTTTTTTTAGGCTCACAAATGGAAAAGTCTTTATGAATTCCTTAAGAAGTAAACAAATTTCAGGCTTTTTTAAGCCTCTCACTATTGATACTTTGATAAGCACCATGATTGGCCATGATGGGTTTAGGATTATGAGGCTGATTTGGAAAGGTGAGAAATGTAATTCTAAGAGTTGATCCCTCTAAAGATGACACTTTGGAGATGTTCATGGATTTCTTTGGAATAATGGTTTCCTTGTCAAGATCTCGGTAACCCTAAGATTGGCAATGGAAATTCACTAATTTACTTTAGACTACCTATTTGGGTTTTCACCCTGAAGCCTCAATCTTTTTGTTTTTGATTTCTTTTTTTGTTTGATTGCATCATCATGATTATTAAGAAGTCTCATAATTTATCAAAAGAATAATTTTTCGAATAATGGGTTCATCAATTCACATAGCCATGTTTGATCGAAATGAACTTTTTAAGGGCCATAGTGTAGGTCAAGGTTTATGGTTTCGAAGAAAAGGGTATAAAGGCCCAAAATATGGCATTTAATGGTGATTGGATCAAAGATCATTTCTTTTCATGAGGGCATCCATGTTTTTGTTTCCTAATATTCTGTTTTTTTCTTAATTTTGCTTTTGCTTTCTTTTTTTGCTTTTTTTTATTTTGTTTTCTCATTTTTTCTTCTTTTTCCTCATTTTTCTTTTATTTTTTCATCACTAGAAGGAATATTAGACTTTGGAAACTTTGTACATTTCCTATTTACCCCTTGATGTTGAGCATTCTCAGAATTATAGAGTGGGATATCTGTCCCCCATACTCCTTCAATAGGTTTTCCTTGCCCCCCAATGTGGGAGGTGATCCTTAATCAGGGTTTCAAAATAATGAATTCATTAGGCTCAAAAGGGTAGCAAAAGAGGAATTTCTTCTAATTTGAGAGAGGATGATGAAATATGGCCATTTTTCATCTCAAACAGGATTATGTGAACTTGAAGATCCATTTATCAGATAAAGTTCCTTCAAAAAGACATTTTGGACCTTTTAATCACATGATATTACATTTAATTTTTATTTTTTATTTTTTTAAGAAACATGCCTTAGTTCTCTTTTTTACTCTCTTTTCATTTCACATGCTTGGGATACCCTATTTTGGCTTTCCACTTATGAGAAATCACACGATGCTGAGGTTTAAGCTGCAAGGAACATTTTACGTTGATAAAGGATTCAAGTTCCATGATATCAAGATGATAGGGAAGAACTAGGGACAAGGTCATGGAGGGTCCCTAAAAAATGCCTTGAGAAAGGTCTTTGGGAAATAGTTTGAAAAAGGAAAATAAAGGACCAAAAAATCATGGTAAGGACATAAGAAACATTTTGAGAAAAGCTTTTGGAGGTATCAAAATGAAATGAGAGAATGAGAGACCAAGAAGTTATGGTGGAGACGTAGGTTAGTCCGGTAGCATTACCTCAAGATATGATTTGAAAAGCTTTCAGGGTATGGCTTGGTAGCTTTGATTTTAATTTGTCAAGAAGAAGGTGGATGTTTTTTTTACACAATCCTGATAGTTTCAAATTACCACTTATAGGACTCTAAGATAATATAACTTTTGCTGGGTTCCCAAAGGGTCTATAAATTCTAAAAGATTAGTTCTTATTATTCCTAGCATTAGTCAAGGTTTTAGTTCATTTAACAATTCTTGTGTGGTCATGTAGCATGGTTTAAAACTGATTCCCTTTAGTTTTAGGTCGTACAATTAGTTAGTTTTGTGCATGGAAACTTGAAAGAAAGATAAAAAATACAAGCAATCACTAGTATTTTTAAGACTCTTAATATTATACTTTCATTAAACACATGGTTTGAAGTTCAAAACATGAAAGACGACATTTTAAAGATAAAAGCTTTTCACATGAAGCATGCTAAATTGGAATGCCCCCTATTAGCTTAGGTTCATACATCTCGTTTCATAGTTTATTAAGATCTAACTACCCTGTTTCAATCAATAGTTGCACTTTCTCTTTAAAGCCTATATTCTTCTGTGGAATGACTCATGCATCTTTTATGATATTCGCAAGTAATGGTGCCATGACATTTCGGGTAAGATAGCTCTAGAGGTTGGAGCTGACTGGCACAATTAACTAATCTTGGATAAGCCGGGGAAGTAATTCAATGTATGATATTGGGATTGGTTTTATAGAGGTTCTATCTCAACCACCCTGCTATCTTTTTTGAGCATTCCCTAACCCTTTTGTTGATGGGTTAGTCTAATTAGGGTCATAAGTACTGAGTTGTGCATTGAAAGTGATGCTAGTAGGTAAAAACTTAAGCATGAATTTGATGTAAGACTACCTGTAGAAGGGGTGAACCATTTGGCTAGTGGCGTATGGATGGTGAAAGATGAAATCCTTTGTTGATTATTTGTCAAAGGTTAAGGCTTGGACCTCTTCTTTGTCATCTAGAGGTATTTTCCATTTTTAAGTGAGGGGTAGCTCCTCTTTCCTAAGTTTTCCACTTTTGATTGCATTCTCGATCATTTTCCTACACATGATCAAATCGGTGAAGTTTCTTCTGGCATTCCCTATAGGCTTGTCCTAATAAGAGGCATGTAGTGTCTCAACAAAGTATGTGGTCAACTCTTTCTCATTTAATGATGGATGTACTTGTGCCACCTCTTCCCTTTATCTTTTGGCATATTGCTTAAAGGTTTCAGTAGGCTTTTTCTTCATGTTTCTCAAAGATAACCTATCAGGTACCTAATCAAAAACATGCTTTACTAGTCCAAGAAGGCTCTAGCAAAATCAACCCATATTTGGATTTTAGCTTTTTTTCGGTTCATTGTACCACCAAGCTGCTACCTTAGTTAGACTATCTTGGAAGCAGTGAATTAGAAGTTTCTCATTCCCTTCATACCCAGCCATTTTTTGAAAATACATCTGAATATGGGTAGTTGGATCTATGGCCTATCATACTTCTTGAACTCGGGTACCTTGAACTTAGGTGGAATAGTAAGGCTAGAAACTAGGCCCCGAAATTTAGCATCCATGATTTCGAATTTGTCATTCTCGTCGATTGCACTGAGTCTTTTTTTCTAGCCGTTAATATTTGTTGAAGTCTTCTGTAGTTTCTAAACATTGGATACCTTTAGGTTTCTTTTGCTCTATAGGGTCATTTAGATTGACCAATGATAGATGAACTAAGGAAGATTTAGTACTTACCCCCATAAAATCTAGGATGTAAAGGTGCTATAGTCGAATTCATGCGGATAATAGGGTACGTTAGTGGAATTGGTGTTATGTAAGGTTGTTTCTCTTGGATTGCTTCCTCTTAGATGGGTGTAACTTCAGTGCCACTTGTTAGGTGATCTTTGGAATTTGTCAATCCTTTTCTGATATCAATTACACTAGCTTGACCCTTTTCTTTTATAAAGGCTGATAACATCTTCATCAACATGGCTATCTGGGTTTGCAGTTCCTCATTTTCACAAAGCATGCATTCTTGCTCTTTTTTATGCATGAGCTCCAATCTCTTAATTCTAGCTGAGTACTTATCACTTATGATTAATAATGTCAATCTTTCTTTGATAACTATTAAGGAATAATGAAGGTTTTTTTAAAAAGCATTCTTGCACTTATGCAAGCCACCACTCTACACCTTAAGGTCCATGAATTGGGCATGGAAGTATGCATGCATGTATGCAAATGAGTGCAATAAGGATGTTAATGTAAAGTATGAAAAGATGTCATGAGCATGAAAATGTTATCACATAAATCTTTTTTTAGGATTGCAAATAGTATTAATAGTGGTAGATGGAAAGTATAAGATGCACTATGTTGCATCCCTATAGCATCAGCCATGGTAGAATGGTCGATGTGGGAAAGAATCCATATAAATAGATGAATTATGCCTTAGAACTTATCAAGGAAATGTGACGCTACTGGGGCAAAGATCCTCTAGGTATTATGGTGTTCATTCACCATTGCCCTATGTTAAATGTCTCCAACTGTTTGATGCAAGAAATAATGCATGTGACACAAACATGAAACAATAAGGTAGTATAAGGTTAGAGAATAGTGGCAAAAAAAAAAAGCAACAAAAATAAATCACAAAATAGCCCTGATAGTAGGCAGTAGGATGCCTAGGAGCAAATATAACAATTACAACAAATGGACAACATAATGGTCTGTCCAGGTTGAAATTGCCTTCAGCAAGGTGATAGAATACCTTACAAGGACAAGACTGACCAATTAAGTGGTGATGTTTGTTTGTCAACATCTATGGTGAGTACATGTTAGGCCATCGTTTTGACAACATGACGACTTATTTTGGTCAAATATAACTTTTTTTGGGCATTGTAAGTGACAATATTCATTTGCTATCACCTACTTATTGAAAAGGGTTAGCCGTAAAACATAATAGTATACCCTAAAAATCATCATGAAATAAAACGGACAAATGCAGTCACAATGTTCATCCATCATCACCTACGTAACCATGGTATATAGGAGTAAAGGTAAGATCTGTTTCCCTAACCCAGGCTATTCTAGCAGCAATCTAGTATGGTTTGTGTACACACCTTATTTTGTCTGGGCTACTTTGTAGCAATCTGGATCAGGGACATGAGAGGGGGCGATGTCGCCCGGTGAAAAAGTATTTTGAGGAGGTCAAGAAGGCCTAGGGATCATATCAAAGGTAAATGCAAAGATGTGGCATCAAATAACATAGTTTAAGGTGTCCGGGGACAAAATATATGAGAAAATTCATAATTTTACTTTAATGTATAGATACATGGTTCTCATGTATCAACACAATGCTCCAACGATCTAAAAATTTGAAATGTCCCCATTTGTATCGATACAACATGTAGATGTATTGATACATGAGCCTCTATATCGATACAGGACCTCGTGTATCGATACTAGGCCATGCCAAGACCAAAACATGCATCCTGTAAAGAAATGTATCGATACATATCAACATGTATCGATACTGTGGTTCATAGTATCGATATAGTGGTTCATAGTATCGATACAATGTTTATTGTATCAGTACACTTAAGGTTTTTGGATCAAATGTATTGATACATTCTACAATGTATCGATATATACAGGCCATTTTCACAGTTCGAGCATTTTTTACTCATCCACCATTGATCCAAAACTCGATTTTAACTCGTTTCTTTGCATTAGGAAAGATTAAAACACATATCATATTACGAATTTAGACTTTTGAATTAATCAAAACATTTTTTTTAAGTCTAAATTGGATCAAAAA
>JBBYHL010000012.1:9971698-9982137 GCA_038381835.1 Adansonia madagascariensis
CGAGGCGTATATGAGATTAAATCTTTTTCATTAAAACCTGGATTATTTCTACAAGATTTATGCATTAAAAGGGGTTATATCGAAATAATGATAAATTACGATCGAAAAAATCAAAACTGAGATAAGACATAGCTAGTAAGGTACCGATTTTGGGCATCACGAAGAGGTTCGTACCTCATCGTGCGTAACCAACTCTCGAACCCAAATGATGAATCTTGGTATTATGTAGACCACGGGATCGATGTTTTGAGTTTCGTAACTCAAAACATAGGTTTCAATAGGTATCTAATCATACCTAGCCCAAAATGATCAGTGGCGACTCCAAACGTTGGCCATTTCATGATGGTCATCTGAGACCACTAAGATGAGCGATTCATCTTATGGTCCCCTTCACTATACCATAAATCGAGAATCCATACATTTTCATTCTCATCACGTCACGAAAGAAAAGTCTCGGTCAAGAAGACATTTCCAAGTCAGAAAAATATTTTAAGTCGTACGCACCCATAGATCTGCGAGAATCCACCTCGGGGTACGTTTCGACAATACCACATAAACATGATCTAGAAAAATTCAACTATTTATTATAACAAAAAATCATTTATCAGTTGGCTTAAATAACTATTCACCAGTAGGAACATGAAATTTGTAAAAATTAGATGAAGATTACATGACATGACATGACATGATATGAGTTAAATGAAACTGACACATGCTGATGGGAAGTAACTATTTCATACAAATCCTTTATTTATAAAAATCAAAGAAGTATGAAAATGCTTTGTTACTCTTTTTCCTAGTGTTAAACTAACTGTATCTCCACCAATACCATAGGGCTAGCTAATTCTAACACTAGCATAATTTCTTTCTTTCTTTCTTTTTGGCATCTCTCTCAGTTCATAAGTTATTCAAAATTTGAATTTTGAAACTAAAATCTCCAAACCCAAATTCAAGTTCCAAGCAGTGGGATGTCTTCTCAAATTCAATACAGGCAGAAATTTTCCATTACCAATATCAATCAACTTCTCAAAATCTTATCATTTTTTATTAAAACCAACTAATTATAATCCTTCATACTATTATATTAAATAAAATATCAATCATTGAAGAGCATGAGAAAATGAAACTTGAAAAAAAAAAAGCTTAAAAATGCATTGATAAGAGCATTGAGAGATACCACAAAAAACGATGCCAAAAGCCTACAAATACTGAACAAGGAAACTAAAAAACATTCCATTGGGTTCCTTCCTACAAATCTGACTGAAGAATCAAAAGTTCTAGAACTGAATCCCCGTCGGCAAAAAAGTTAGAAGAACTTCCACCAATATTATTTAAGCTAACCCTAACAACAATGTTTTTTTCTTCAACCTCTGCCATCCGTTGTTACTTCTATTCCTCATCTAGTCTCGTTGAAGGACTGCTACTCCAGTTTTGCTATTGAAAAGTCTGGTTTGGGATGAGAACTTTTTGGCTACTGAAGTTAAATAGAGGGTTATGAGCAAGATGAGGAAGAGGACGTGGCAGCGAGGAGGAAACAAGTAAAGAATTTGTTTGGTGGGTTTGTGGTAGAGGATTCAGACTCCATTACCACCACTACTACTGTTGGTAGTTTGTAATGATGGTGGGAACAACCAAAATCCCACAATGAATAGAAAAACTAAAAGTGAACAATTTATAAATGTTCAATCGTATTAAATCAGACAATTGAATAAGAAAAACTTGGCCCAAATTGTTATTAGGCTCACCTAATGGGCTAGTAGGACTCACCTAGTGGGCCAATACTTATTTAATGTCAAAGATGGGCACTTGGGCACTTTGGGCACTTGGGTTTAAATTTGGTGATACAATTTTCACATATATTTTTTATTTTTTGGAATAATTAATTAATAATTAATCCAAAATATTTTTTTGCTTCAGAAAAATTATGTTGAAAGAACACATTATTTACCAAAGAATTGTTATGTAAAGACATAACACTTAGCTAAAGGTTTGTCCAAAAGACAAGTTTTTACCAAGGTAACTTTACATTGGCTATAAAAGGGACATTTTTATTCTGTTATTTTCACTATTTTGTTTAGAAATTTATAACTTTGTTTTATCCTGGAGGCATTATAAAGCCTTAATGAAAGTGTTTTTCACACATCAAAGTTCATCTTAAAATCTCTTTCTCAAAAAAATGTTTTTCTAACAATCTTAAGGCTTTATAATGATGGAGATCGAACTAAATACAAGTGTGAAGGTTCATTTCCAAAATCAAGATAATAAGTTCAATGGGACCAACTACACAAGATGGAAAGACAAAATGGTGTTTCTTTTAACTACATTGAAGATTTTCTATGTCTTTGATCCGAATCTACAACCATTACCAGAAGAAACAACCATAGATTCTGATGCTGTTGCAAAAGAGAGTAGCAAATGCCAAAAGGATGAGTTCATCTGTCGTGGATATATTTTGAAGTCTCTTACTGATAGACTATATGACCTCTACAGAAACATGACTTCACCAAGAGCAATCTGGACTGCACTTGAGAACACATAAAAAAATAAGAAAAAAAGAACAGATAAGTTTCTTGCTTTAAGATACTTTGAATTTACTATGACTGATGCCAAACCTATCATAGATCAAGTGCATGAATTGCAAATTCTAGCCTCTAAGCTAAGTGAACTAGAAATCAAAATTCCTGATTCACTTCAGGTGGGAGCAATTTTATCTAAATTGCCTCCATCATGAAATGAGTATAGGAAGAAAATACTCCATTCTTTAGAGTCTTATACTATTTAAGGGTTTCAAACTCATTTGTAAATTGAGGTTGAAAATCACATTCAAGATGCATTTATTCTTTATTCTGATGTAAATTTTGTAAGTGAAAAAAATTCTAGTAAAGGCCAAAAAAGGCCTCGAATCTAGAAAAAAGAGTTCAAATGGACTAACAAAAACAAGACTGATAAAATGTGCTTCCATTGTGGAAAAAAGGGCATTTTATCAAGATTTGCAGATATAGAAATTCTTGAAACAAGACTTCTTCTAGTTTTAAAAATACAAACAAAGTAAATCTTGTTGAAAAAGATATGAAGGAACTTGTTGCTACGGTGACTGAAATGCAAATTGGCATCATTATTGAAGTTCATATGGCTACTACAACTAAGTCTTCAGAATAGTGGTTGGATTTTGGAGCAACAATTCATGTATGCAATAATAGAAGGCAATTCATATGAGAAATGTGGAAAATTAGAAGAGATCCTAATGGGAAACTGCAATGCTGCTAAGGGTCTTGGCAAAGGAACTGTTGAGCTAAAGTTTACTTCAGGGCAGAAACTGAAATTGCTCAATGTATTTCATGTTCCCAAAATTAGGAAAAATCTTGTATCTACACATCTATTGTACAAAAATGGATTCAAAATTGTATTAGAATTTGATAAGGTTGTAGTATCAAGAAATTCTATATTTATAGGAAAAGGTTACTCTAGTGATGGTATGTTTAAACTAAGTATTAATGAAATTAATGTTGCTTCTGTTTATATTGTTGAGCACACTTCTTCTCTATGGCATGCTAGGCTAGGACATTTAAATTACCAATCCATAAATTATATGTCTAAGCATGGTTACATTTCTATTCAAAAAGATAATAAGGATAAATGTAAAATTTGTGTAAAAGCAAAAATGACTAAAAACCTTTTCCAAAAGTTGAAAGAAATTGAGAATTATTAGAACTTATCCATTCTAATATTTGTGAATTAAATTGTTTGCTAACAAGAGGAGGAAAAAGGTACTTTATAACGTTTATTGATGACTATTCTTGTTTCACCTATGTTTTCTTAATTAAAACAAAGGATAAAGCATTGCAGAAATTTAAAGAATTCAAGATGATGGTTGAAAACCAAAAGGAGAAGAAAATAAAAATTCTTTGAAGTGATAGAGGGGTGAATAATTTCCAGATTCATTTCTTTGTTTTGTGAAGAGAATGGAATAATTCACCAAAGAACTGCACCATATGCACCCCCAACAAAATAGTTTAGCTGAAAGAAAAAATAGGACTTTAGTAAATATGGTTAATACTATGTTGTTAAATGCTAGGCTACCTTATAATTTATGGGGAGAGGCTTTACTAATAGCATGTCATATTACTAATAGAGTTCCATTAAAAAGGTTACATGTTTCACTGTATGAATTATGGAACAATGGCAGAAAACCAAGTTTAAATTATTTTAAAGTATGAGGGTGTGTAGCATTTTGTAAAGTACCTGATCCTCACAAAACAAAATTAGGTCCTAGAGGTATTAAAAGCATATTTGTTGGTTATGCAAGAAATTCAAAAGATATTACTTGATTTAAGTTCTAATATAATTGTTGAATCTATACATGTTGAATTTTTTGAAGACAAATTTATTTTTAATTCTTTTGATCATGAAAAGGAAAATGAGAAATAAAATGGATTGGCTCTTATAATTGGTGAAAAAAGAAAAGAAAACAATGATCCAATAAAGGTAAGAAGTTAGAGAATAAGAAAAGAGCAACATTTACATTCTGACTTTGTTTCTCATGAATCAATAATTTTCCTAGTTGAAGGAACTAGAACTAAAGTATTAAGTAAAAGACCACTGTTTTTTAATGTAGAAGAAGAACCTAAAACCTTTAGTGAAGTAATGACTTCAAGAGATGCTACTTTCTAGAAAGAAGCTATAAATGATGAAATGGACTTAATAATGTCCAACAATACTTGGGGTCTTAGTTGATTTACCTATGGGTTCTAAACCGATTGGATGTAAATGGGTGTTTAGGAAAAAATACAATAATAATAGTTGAATACAAACCTTTAAGGCAAGACTAGTTACCCAAGGTTTGAAGCAAAAAGAAGGCATAGATTATTTTGATACATATGCTCCGGTAGCAAGGATAACATCCATTAGAGTTCTTATGGCTCTAGCTTCTATTTTTAAGCTACATGTACATCAAATGGATGTTAAAATAGCCTTTCTAAATGGTGACTTAAATGAAGAAGTATATATGGAATAACTAGAAGGTTTTATACTTCCTAAAAACGAGAAAAAGATTTGCAAGTTAATTAAGTCACTAAACGGACTAAAGCAAGCTCTTAAGCAATGGCATAAGAAATTTGACTCAACCATATTATCAAATGATTTTAGACATAATGGGGCTGATAAGTGCATTTACTCAAAGTTTACTAAAGAATATGGAGTAATAATATGTCTTTATGTCGATGATATGCTTATGTTTAGTAACAATATAATTGGCATAAAAGAGACAAAAAGTTATCTAACCTCCATTTTTAAAATGAAGGATTTAAATGAGGTTGATACAATCTTGGGAATTAAAGTTAAAAAGCATAGTAATGGCTATGTTCTTAATCAAAGTCATTATATTGAGAAATTGATTACAAAATTTAAACATCTCAATATAAAAGAATTTAATACTCCATATGATTCAAGTATGAAATTGAATGAGAATTGTGATCAAGTAATTGCACAACTTGAATATGCTAGTGCTATTGGAAGTGTAATGTATGCCATGCATTGTACTAGGCCAGATATAGCATTTACAGTATGCAAATTATCAAGGTATACTAGTAAACCTTGTGCAATTCATTAGAATGCTATTGGAAGAGTTCTTGGATACCTTAAGAGAACTAAAAACTTTAGCTTACATTATTTAGATTCCCTAGTTGTACTAGATGGTTATTCTGATGCAAGTTGAATTACTAGTGCAAATGATAATAAATCCACATCAGGTTAGATATTTACACTAAGTGGAGGAGCTATTAGCTAGGCATCTAAAAAGCAAACTTGCATTTCTCATTCAACTATGGAATCTAAATTTATAGCTTTAGCTGTTGCAAGCAAAGCAGCAGAATGACTAAGAAATTTCTTATTAGATATAGAGTTTGTGGCTACAACCAATGCCAGCCATTTCCTTGTATTGCGATAGTGCAACTATATTGTCTAGAGCGTATAGTGATATATACAATGGAAAATCTAGACATGATTATTATTAGCTCACCTAGTGGGTTAGTAGGACTCGTTTATTGGGTCAATACTTATTTAATGTCAAAAATGGGCACTTGGGCACTTCGGGCACTTTAAATTTGATAATACAAATTTCATATATATATATATTGGAATAATTAAATAATAATTAGTCCGAAATAATTTTTTGTATCAAAAAAGTTGTGTTGAAAGAACACATCATTCACCAAAGAATTGTTATTTAAAGACATAACACTTAGCTAAAGGTTTATCCAAAAGACAAGTCCTTACCAAGGTAACTTTGCATTGCCTATAAAAGGGGACATTTCTATTCTGCTTAAAAGTTTATAACTTTATTGTATCCTAGAGGCATTATAAAATCTTAAGGAAAGTGTTTTTCATACCTCAAAGTTTATCTTAAAATCACTTTCTCATAAAAAAACATTTTTCTAACAACTACTACCATGGCTGATGGTTATGGTTAGCGCCATTTGAGTAGAGCGAGAGGAGAGCAAGACAAGGATGCTAGTAATAAGATTTTATGATTTACAATTAACATTTTTATCATTATCTTATTTTTCAAAAATCACAATAATATTTTCCAATGGGTGTAATTTAATCCATTGGCTCTCCTCCTCTCAAAGCCTAAGTTCTTGTATTTGTGAAAACTAAAGTGAATCGTTCATAGTTTTTATTTGAAAACAATAAATGTTTTCATATTTATTGTATTTTGCAAGACAAAAGCTTTTCTTTTTTCTTATTTTGATATTACATAAAAAATTAAAATAAAAAAATGTAACTCGGATCTAAACCTTATATTAAAAATGGAATTGAAGAATTTGATTCAATAATTCTTGCATTTGTTTAAAAAAAATTACGTGCATTTGGTTTTTAAAAAATAGATTGGCGATGAAGATTGGATAGAGAAATCAAAGAAAAACACAATTAAAATTTGGGAGAATTTCAAAAAAGTAAAATGCACGGATAATTATTAAAAAGGTGAAACTAAAAACAATATCCAAAGAAAAAAATAACAATTCTTAGAATTATTAATAAGGAGATTATAATTACCTTTTTACTCTCTATTTTATCTCCTCTTAAGTTTTCTTGTCCATGTAGCAAGGGTTGACTCCCTCGGATAGGAAACCGACCCCCGACCAATATCTATTATATATATAATATATATATAATATGTCTATAAAATATATATTAAAAATATTATTTAAAAATAATAAAAAATTAAAAATATTTTATATTAAATCATAAATTCATAAAATAAAAAATATATTATATATTATTATATATTATTATGTAATACATAACACATATTATATATAGTTTTAAATATAATACTATATATATATAGATATGTTGGAAGGGGAGGGAATCGACCCCCACCCTACGCATATATATTAGGTGGGGATTCGGTTCCCTTTTAAGGGAATTGATTCCCCCCATTTTATATTATATATAATATATATTATATACATAATATATTACATATTATATATTAAAACTATTATTTAAAAAATAATAAAAACTAAAAAATATTTTATATTAAATTTCAAATTATTTTTTAAAAAATTAAAATAATATATTTAATATATATTATATTTAGTATCTAAATTATATATAATATATAGAAATTATACATATTATATATAATATTTATTATATAATACATATAAAATATTATAAATATAATATAATATGAAAATCTATTATATATAATAAAAATAAAAATATTTTACATTAAATTGTAAATTAATATTCAAAAAACTAATAAAAATTAAAAAATATTTTTTATTAAATCTTAGATTATTATTATATAAAATAAAAAAATAAAATATTTATGTTAAATGCCAAATTATTTTTGAAAAAATTAAAATAATATATATTATATACAAATTATATAATATATATTATATTCATATATATTATATAACAAAAAATAGAAAAATTTTATGTTAAATTATTTAAAAATAATAAAAAATAAAAATATTTTATATTAAATCTTAAATTATTATATAAAATTAATAATAAAAAAATTTATATTAAATCTCAAATTATTATATAATATATATATAATATATATTATATAATATATTATGCATATAATATATATTATATATATAATATAAAAAAGGTAGGAGCTGGTTCCCTTAAAAGGGGAATTCTCCCTTAAAATTTTATCTTTTAGGGGTTTATCTTAAAAAAAACCCTTAACGGTACGAATTGGAGGGTTGTTTTGAAATTCGCTAGTCAATCAATGCTACTCGATTTAATTAAATTAGTATATGTTGTTATATGATTTTTTTTTGCTTTAAAATTTTAAAAAAATTGTATTAACAAATAAAATTTGTTTTATGTGTAAATTATATCAAATTAATATAAAATATATTTTTGAATGTTATTAATGCAGAATTAAAATATGATAATAAATAAATTAATGTAAGTTTTAAATTTTTTTATTAATCAAATAAATTTATTTATTTTTTATAATTGATGAAAAATTAGAACTTTAAAAAATAAAGCAATTTCATGTAAAACTTAGCTCTTCTTTTATTTATTATCAAATACATTTAATTAACAAAAATCTTTTAATGAAGCTAAAATTTTTACTTATAAATTAGATAATTCTTATTAATAGTAAAAAAATTTTATAATAGCAACTTAGAAATTTAGTTAAAAAATTTATTTAGATTTTAAGGTTAATGAAAAATTTGACTTTTGAAAATAAAGCAATTTAATATAAACTTTAACTCTTTTTTATTTATTATGAAATGAATTTATTTAACAAAAAATTTTTAATGAAATTAAAATTCTTATCTATAAATTGAATCTTCTAATAGTAAAAAAAAATACAATAGCAATTTAGAAATTAGCGAACTACGATGACTATTTTCTTCTAACAAAAATTTTTTAATAAAATTAAAATTCTTAATTATAAATTAGATAAATTATTAAATTTTATTAATAGTAAAAAAAATATAAAATGGAAATTTAGAAATTTAGTGCACAATAATGATTATTTTTGACAGTTCAAATGGTTCTCCACATTAATGCTTTTATATATACTAATATTTATTATCATATATCTCATACATAAATATTTGTTATTTTATCTATTTTAAAAATAAATTAACAAATGTATTAATATTCAAATATATAAATTTAATTAATTCTAATTTTAGTACAAATTTATAGCTTTTGAAAATAAAACGTCATATTTTAACTCTTTTTAATTTTGTATCAAATAAGTTAATTTATATTTTAAGGTTAATAAAAATTCAAATTTCATGTAAAATGTAACACTTTTATTTATCATTAAATAAATATATTTAATAAAAACATTTAATGAAATTAAAATTCTTACTTATAAATTGAATGAATGTTGTTAACAGTAAAAATATTTACAAGAGAAATTTAGAAATATAATTAATACCCGTAACTATTTTTGTCATTCAAAAAACTTTTTCTATATTTGTGTTTTATATGTACTAGTTTTTAATTTCACATATGTTACACATGATTTTACCCGTTTGATTTTTTAATTTATTAAATAATGTATTTTTGCTTCATAAATAATAAATTAATTGATAATAATTTAAAGAACAACTTATTTTCAAAAACTTTATGATAAATAATTTTTTAAATTTAATGAATTTATGATATGCAGAAATTTGTCAAGACCAAAGAATATCTAATAAAAATAGGAAATATGAAATTATATTAAAAATGACAAATTATGGAATCATATTAAAAAATAACAAATATGAAAGAGCGAGTGAAAGAAAATATTTTAAAGCTATTAAAAATGAGAAATATGAAATCATATTAAACAATAACAAATTATGAAAGAGCCACCAACTTTTGCTATGAAAGAAAATATTTTAAAGCCATTAAATTTGTAATATTCTATAATTTTTTTGAGAATGAGATAAAAAATGTTATGATAGTAAATGAAAAAACCAAAACCATTTAAGAAAAAGTAAAAAAAAAAAAAAATTGTATTTAAAAATAAAAAAATAATGGTTAACAAAATATTACTCAATATTTGATTTTTGTAAACATAATAATTAAAATATCTATTTATAGGGAGAAATTTTAGTTTTAATTGGTATTTAACTACCTTACTAATTAAATAATAATTACTCAAAGATTATTAGTACTAATCTAGATATATATATATATATATATATATTAATCAATGATAAAATTTAAACAAATGAAATTATCCCTATCTAATTTTGATCTAATCTTTGAATAAAAATTTTAAAAATATAATCATAATTTTATAATATATAATATAATCATAAAATATTATTCTAATACATAGTAATCAGAACTCTACTGGTGGACATACTATTTTGTTTTGATACTAATATGTACTATATCGTTGTTTTTAGGCCTATAGTTTTTGAGTTTTTCAAATATCTTTTCATATATATATATAT